>CM077241.1:11433496-11665996 GCA_039654775.1 Spinibarbus caldwelli
TGAATATATTTTACATATATTATCAGTGATTTTTATTGATTATTATCAGTGTTGAAATATATAATTAAGGGGAAAAAAACTTCTTTGTGAATAAAATCTAAATTAAACTTTCTTGGTAGGGGCTAGGTTCATAATTTTGGTTTGTAATTATTAATACACTTATTATTAGATATTTACTCCAAATTGAAGAGGGAAACTTTGAGTAAATATCATTTAAAGGGATAGTTCACACCAAAAAATACAATTTTGTCATCATTCACTCACCCTTATGTTGTTCCAAACCTGTATAAGTTTCTTATGTTGAACACAAAAGAAGATATCTTGAAGAATTTTGAAGAACCAATGAGTTGACTTCCATAAAGAAAGAACGAAATACTAAGTCAATGGGGACCATCAACTGTTTGATTACCAGCATTCTTCAAAATATCTTCTTTTGTGTTCAACATAAGAAAGAAACTCATACATGTTTGGAACGACGTGAGGGTGAGTAAATGATGACAAAATTTTCATTTTTGGGTGAAATATCCCTGTATAAGTACACAAGAAATTAATTAATGCCAATGTTATTTAACCACAACCTCCAAGACAAGTACTGCATAACCATTAAATAAAAGTCTAGTAGACGTAATAATTAGATGACTAATGGTTGGACATCAATCATAAGAGCTCATTGCTTTTATTGAGCATGTGCCCTCAGCATGCACTGACCCCACACCGGACCTCATACGTTCTCCAATTCATGCTAATAACCAATACAAACATCAGCCTGAGGATAGTGAGGGACGCCAGGGTCAGATAACGGTTCTGTACTGTTTACATACACGGTACATAACCTGTAAATACGAGAGGAAGGTTCATCCTTACTGCCTCGCTAACCCAAACCATGTGTAAACCCCCCAAGCGCGTCAATCAACAGGCCAGGGGAGCTGAGATCGTAACAGGACTGGCAGAGAATCCTTCAGCCCTCCACACACAAACACAGCAGTTTGAGCATGCACACAAACACGTACACGCATTCAAACATTTATCTAGGAACAGAGACTCTTCAAGCGAGAGCACAGAAACTATGAGACAGACACACAAAGAGGGGTTCTTAGGGGGTCTAACAGATGTTTAGCACTGGGTTCTGGGGGTTTGTGTGGAGAGCTTTTGGGTTTGGAGCTGAAGAAACATACACTGCAGCATGCAAACAAACCGCATGCATGCTTTTGAAAATACCTGGTATTAACATTAATTTCTTAAATGCAAGTGTGAACATGGTGCAAAACATTTTTTGATTGGATTACTCCAAGTATATTCAGAGGTAGTCAGAATTGCATGTGACTACATTGCATTTTTATTGTAAACACTAATGCAAACAACTGCCTATTTGCCTGTCAATTAGTCTTAGCATGAAACCAAGGTGTTTAAATCATGACATGAATGTGTGGTTTGGAATTTGAAAAAGCCCATACATATTCAGTACATGCACCATTTTCTCCAACTTGCATCCAACAGCTTTTCTGACACTAATATGCAGTGGCGTATGAAGCATATCCAAAAGTACTTACAGTTAATGTGACTGTTGATCAAAAATGACAATGAACATTCTGCTTAAATTGTTGCATTTGTAGTGATATTTAAATGTGAAAGTATGCTTCAACGCAAAAGTGTGCTGAACTTTTGTCTTTTTGTATGTATTTGCTTTCTGAACCAACATGCAAAGATTTTGAGTAAGTGATGTAGATGAGTTTGTCTCTTCATTAGAACTAGTGAAGAAAAAAGTTTTGTGTTTGTAATAAACAAACCATTGCTTCTGGACAAAATATGAGTCCTCTATCCATTCTGGTGAAAAAGTTGTCTTGTCTGAATCAGAAGAGATATATGCACTGTTCAGATGAAGCACCATTTACAAGCAAAAACAGTCCATAAAGAGTTTTAAACTAAATAGCTTGGTAATGAAATATGATTTTGATTTGAGAGGATAACAAGGGATAGACCTTTGCACTGCAAGAGAGCGTTATTATGGATTATGGACATTATCAGCTGTATAATTCACCCATTCACTGCAAAGGATCTATTAGTGTGCAAGTAATGTAATGGTAAATTTTTTCTAAATCAATAACAATCGAAACAAACTCATCTACATCTTGGATGGCATTTTTGATTGAACTTTTCCTGTAACAGCAACAACACTGAATCTTCAAATAGATTTTAAATATTTTTTCTTTAATATATAAGGTCACATTAAAGCTATCTTGGTCATTTTTGTGACATAATTATGTGTTTATGCTGTTTTCAAATGACTTTTAGGAATATATTTGTTTTACCCTCATTTTACCCACATTCTATATCTTAAACTATGAAAATCCATTATAAAAATATGAATTATGATATTTTTTCGACACAAATCTAAGCAAAGTTTAAAATACACATACCATTTGAATGATGACGGTACCTCAATACAGTATCATCTTAATCACAATACAAAAAAAAAAAAAAAACTGTCCTTAATGAAGTCTTTGTCTTTGGTGACAAATTATACAGCAGTGACAATGAAGAACTTATGAACCATGAAATATGAGCCATGGTAAAAATCAACAGGGCCAAATGTGTCTATAGTTAAAGAAATACTCATCTGAACAAGAGTAATTCTTCATATTTAACTACTTCTGATGGGAGCATGTGCTTTCACTGCTAATATGCCTTCAGAGATGTGTCAGTCTGGATGGTAATGATTATGTTACACTGTCATAAGACTGTTTTTCTTTCATTTCATGCATAAATGTGTTGATATGCATAGCATAAGTGGGACAGATGTGGCGTTCATCACGACATCCTCTCAAAGCCTCTGAGATCTGATTGGATCCATGTTGCGTGAGTCCACCTGTGATTGTTTATTAAAACTAAGTTCTGAGAATTCATTCATACTGAAATGCCATCACATCATATTTTGAGTAATACTTTACAGTAAGGTTCAGTTTGTTGGACTTCATAATTTATTAACGGGATAGCACTTCCAAACATGTAAATTCTGTCATTTTCTCACCCTCATGTTTATTGTTTATTGTTTATTTGGATCCCCATTGGCTCCCACAGAGTGGTTGCTAGTCTTCCTGGGGTCCTCAACTCAATCCAAAGCAGACAATCGTACAAATATATTAAAAAAAAAAAAAAAATTGTTCTAAACCTGTATAAATTTCTATCTTCAGTGGAACGTGAAAGAAGATACATAGTAGATTGTCATTATTTACTAATATTTCTGTCTGTTCCTCACATAAAGCTACTGTAAAATATTCTATATTTAAGGTAAAAGCTGGCAGCCAGGAATTTACCATAAAAAAGTACAATGACAATGTTTCAGGTATCATGTGATTGCATATTGGTGTCACAAAAGACTAAGCTAAATAACAGAAAATGTAACACAAAACACCTTAATCATTACTAATTTAAAAATAAATAAATAAATAAGCTATAGTGTCACACAGGGACTTTTGGGAATGTATGTTTACTGTTTTTCACTATAAATTATATGGTAATTCATAGTTTTCATTTGCTAACAGAATAAATTTGATAATATTTTACAGTAAAACAACATAAAATGATGTTTACATTGTTTCACCATATATGGTAACTTACTCTTAACTAATTTACAGCGTTTTATTTATTTGTTTGTTTTTGTTTTGTTTTTTCTGTGAAAATTATAAATACTTTTACAGCTCACAATTTGTTTGGAATACTTTCATGGCAATTATATGGTGCTTTTTCATCATTTTTTGAGCTAAACAGCATCTGTCATCATTCACTGAATGGAAAAGAGCATCTAGGACAATAGACTGTTAAATATCTTCTTTTGCATTCCACAGAAGAAAAAGTTAAAGGTTTAGAATGACACGAGGGTGAGAAAATGATGACAGAATTTTGATTTTGAGTGAACCGCCCCTTTAATTCATCTGAACATTAATGAGGAAATCTGAGAGAATAATTATTTATCCATGCACTGTAGCATGTCTGCAACACTGTAATGTAAAGTTTTATGTTGTGACCTGCCTTTATGTTTACCCAGACCTCAAAGTTTTAGGTTCTGCCTTGTGCCTCATTCCATAACGGCATGAGTTAAAATCTTGATTCGGTAGTAAAGAGGAGTCTGTCCCAATGGCACGATAACAGAGGTGGGAAGTACAGTTAAAGAGCATGAAATACTGCACTAGAGCAAGTTATTTCTATAAGCTGCAATATGAGCGGTGTTGTTTCAAATGCTTTGAGACTCAAATAACAATCCAGACTATGAACTGGATGTCTGTCTCTTTTCTCAATATCTAGCATTCTAGCTTACCTAGTGGGTTGTGAATTTAAAACCTTTTTACTTCACAAAACATTCATCGATGGATTGGAGTCATGTAGAATATTTGTGGATTATTGTGATGGTCTTATCAGCTGTTTGGACTCTCATTTTGACGGCACCCATTCACTGCAGAGGATCCATTATAACTAGAGGTTTATAGAGTGGAATTCAGTCATCATTCACTCACATTAAAAAGAAAAGAAAAAAAATACTTCAAAGAGTTTGATCTCTAATACCTGTTGTCTTTGAATTGGCAGACTTGATCCAGATTTCCAGCGCTGGAGGTCTGTGGTGAACCACCCGCTGCTGGCAGCGGTCTGACCCGGCTGAGGCAGCGGATGGGGTGGGTGTTGAATCTAAAGCCCCTGTGGAGAGGACGGGAGTCCTGGTAAGCCACCCACACCTGCAGGATGTCCTGTCAGACAGTATGAAACCAACAGGTTGACGTCAGTTGACCAGTCCTATGTTTTTCAGATTATATAAATACTCTGCGTTGTATTATTAGTATCTGAGTTTTGTTTATTTAGAGGGAGGAATTCCAAGGTGGGATTTTGATTAGATTGGGCAAAGTCCTGTGCCTGATCCTGATTTATGTAATTATGGGTGGCACTGTCAGATTGTAAAAGCACAATACATAACATACTAATTATTTGCCATCTTCTAAAAATAGACTGCGCTTTTTCATTTTCGGATATTTAGTACCATGAGATCCAGATGAGAAAAGGGCTTTGCTATGAGCACAACTGTGACCGAACAGAGATTTCTTAATTAGCGTTGCATTTCAAGTTCTTCCGAGAGAAATTGTTCACAGATTTCTCAAAATAAACTATGAACAAAACACAAAGCATCACTGGAACAGTCGAACGTGTCTGATATTTATTCATCTTTGCCCAAAATGATCAAAGAGAAGTTTGTTTTTGGTAAGAAGCAGAGATGGATTTGTTTTCATGTGCGTTAACGGCAGAAAGAATCCAGATTTACGGAGGAAGAGAGCGAGAGATAAAAGTAAAAGAGAAAAAGAACGAGTCAAGCTACACTAAATATTCTTACCAGATGCTGGTTTTGAGTGGTTTCTTTTGGAGTGGTGATGTTTGTTTCTCTTGATCTTGGTCCAAACTCCCAAAGCCAAGCAACTCTTGCAGGACCAGGTAGATGTCTGCTCAGGAAATTAGCTGGAGAACATATAGTTTACAAGCATCTTCTGTCCAGCGTTCACATAAATATTTGAATAATCATTGCATTATTGTGATCCTAATGGAATAGTGTGGATTTGATCTATAAAATGAATGCTGTTACACATTTAATCTTTTTGGGTTACACTTTATTATGCCTTGTTACAGTATAATTATTTAATAACTGAGTAATATTAACTACATGTACTTACTATATGGTTAGAGTTAAGAGTTTCTTCGTCAGAACAGATTTGGATAAATTTAACAGTGCATCATTTGCTCACCAATAGATGCTCTCTTTGTAAGAAACAAATAATTTTAACTTTAAACAATCACTTCTGGTCAAAATACAAGTCTATAATCCATAATAATGTTTCCTCCAGTGAAAAAGTCCATCCCCTGTTGTCCTCTCACATTAAAATCCACAAACATATTTGATCCAGACTGTTTTCGGTTGTAAACAGTGCTTGATCTGTACATATTTCTCTCCTGGTTCAGTCGAGATGACTTTTTCACTAGAGAAAGCAATATTATTGATAGGACTTATCAGCCGAAAGCAACAGTTTGAAGTTAAAAACATCTTAATGATAGATGTGTTACTTACAAACATGCAACTTTTCACTTCACAAAACATTAATTGATGGATTGGAGTCATGCTGATTACTTGTGGATTATTGTGATGTTTGTATCAGCTGTTTGGACTCTCATTCTGACGGCACCCATTCACTGCAGAGGATCCATTGGTGAGCAAGTGATCTAATGCTAAATTTCCCCAAATCTGTTCTGATGAAGAAACAAACTCATCCACATCTTGCATGGCCATCTGTTTTGACCTTAAATTTTATTTAGTTTGATTAATCAATGAATTTATTTTCATCTGTCAAGTAATATGGATATTTACTGTGATCCATTCTGTTATAAATTCATAAAACACACATATCATTCATAAAATCATCACGTCTCTAATGATTTATATCCCACAGAAATCACTGTAATAACAGGGATCATATGAGATATTTAACATTCCTTTGTTATAGCCGCAGGCAAAATCCCGCTCTTTTATCCTTCTCTGTCTTTCTCTTTGACCTGTTGGTGGCATTCTCATGCGGTGCTACATAACTGCTGATACTCTGAACGTCTCTCTCATGTTGACACTTGTGGATGTGTTGCCCAGCATGGCAGATCATAAACCAGTCTTAGGTGTGTTTGTCTCTGTGTGTGAGTGCAGTATTCACTCTGTCACATCATGTGCCAAAGGCAGCAGAGTCCAGATTCTCCTGCAGGGCAGAGAGAGGGCATACTGAGGGTCAGAACCACCTCCACACCCCCTCTACTCTGCTTCAGAGCCATCAGATCCTTACATTCTCACTCCCTCCTCTGTCCACCAGAAAGGCTTGCACACATTAAACATCACACACTGAGGTGCCTCTGCAAAGTACTGTAACACCACTGCTTTCAATAGTGTCTCAGAACAGATTCTGTTTTCCCTTATTTATCCTCTCTTGTTCCCATTTTATACATGTGAGATCAAAAAGCTAATGGGCAACAATTGCGAGGATGGGTACAAGCTTTTTGTTGAATGTGTTGTTGTTTAATAGAAAGGTACAATGACATCCAGAGCCCTAAAACATCAGAATCAGAATCAGAATCAGAATGAGCTTTATTGCCAAGTATGCTTGTGCATACAAGCAATTTGTTTTTGTGTCATAAACTTCCAGTACACAGAGTCAACAACAGCACACAGACAATAAAAATATAATGAGAATAAAAAATTACACATGTAAATATAAATAAACAAAAATTTGAAAAAATAAATTGAGAGATAAATAAGTGGTATGTACAGTTGTGCTATAGATGATAAAATGGAATAGAATAGAATGAAAAGCAGGGATGTGGTAAGATGGAGGTGGTAACAGGTATATTAGGTTATTGCACATTGTTATTGCATAATGGGGGGAACATTTAACTGTTCATTAAATAGATTGCCTGGGGGAAGAAACTGTTCTTGTGCCTGGCTGTCCTGGTATTCGGTGCTCTGTAGCGCCGACCAGATAGCAAGAGTTCAAAGAGGTGATGGCTTGGATGTGAGGGATCCAGAGTGATTTTCTGAGCTCTTTTCCTCACTCTGGATGTATACAGTTCTTGAAGGGTGGGCAGGGGAGCACCAATAATCCTTTCGGCAGTCCGAATCGTTCTCTGTAATCTTCTGGTGTCTGATTTTGTAGCTGAGTATAACGAAAATTTAGGTCAAGGTGTTTAATTTGTTTCTTTTCTTTTCTTTTTTCTTTTCTTTTCTTTTCTTTTCTTTTCTCTTCTTTTCTTTTCTTTTCTTTTCTTTTCTTTTGTGTTTTGTTTTGTTTTTAAATAATTAGGGCAAGGTGTTTTGTTTTGTTTTTGAATAATTAGGGTAAAGTGTTTTGTTTTGAAATATTTAGGGCAAGGTGTTTTGATTTTTGAATATTTATGGTAAGGTGTTTTGTTTTGTTTTTGAATATTTAGGGTAAAGTGTTTTGTTTTGAAATATTTAGGTCAAGGTGTTTTGATTTTTGAATATTTATGGTAAGGTGTTTTGTTTTGTTTTTGAATATTTAGGGTAAAGTGTTTTGTTTTTGAATATTTAGGGTAAGGTGTTTTGTTTTTGAATATTTAGGGTAAAGTGTTTTGTTTTTGAATATTTAGGGTAAAGTGTTTTGTTTTTGAATATTTAGGGTAAGGTGTTTTGTTTTTGAATATTTAGGGTAAGGTGATATGTTTTGTTTTGTTTTGTTTTGTTGTTTTTGAATATTTGGGGTTTTGTTTTGTGTTTTGTTTTGTTTTTTGAATAATTAGGGTACAGAGTTTTGTTTTGTTTTTGAATATTTAGGGTTTTGTTTTGTGTGTGGGTGTTTTGCATTTAGTTTTGTTTTTAGCTTTGCCTTTTCTTAATGTGTTTCTATGCTTTGTTTTTTTATTTTTATTTTTTTGTGTGTTTTGTTTTTTTAATTTCTTTGTGTGTGTTTTTATTTCTTGACATGAGAATAGATGATTTAAGAAAATTACCTGTGGAATATGAGTTGAATTTATTTAATTATTAATTATTAATTAATTATTAATTATTAACCTAAAAGAATTGCCAATAATAATGCATCTTAAGTCATGTGTCAGTTTGAATGGTCATGATCATTCTAACTAAATTAAATTTAAATTTAAATTAAGTTAAGTTGTGCGGAATGATCTGAAATGGCATTTTAGTCTTTATGATAAGAAAGAAAGAAAGAAAGAAAGAAAGAAAGAAAGAAAGAAAGAAAGAAAGAAAGAAAGAAAGAAAGAAAATGATAATGCTAGAGGAGTAAACCAAAGTAGAAAATACATATCTCCAAAACAAGAAAATTTCATCATGTCCTCAGACAAATATATTTACTTAAAAATAGTGTTTTCCTGTGTTGAAACATCCCACAAAAGTCCATTTAATCTCCAAAAGAAGAGGTTTCCAAGGAAGTATGTGTATGTGTGGTGCCATACTGACTGTGGCACTTTCCAGAAGTGCTATCAGTGAACGTTCCCAGTATCACTAACACACACTCAGACATGCGCTTGCACACTTCAGGTCATCTTTAAATAGCGTGTGATAGGCTGTGATGGCACTTTCTTTGGGAGCAGGGTGGGGGCTCTGGACGTCTGGAAAAATAAATTTCCTGCTGTTCCCTGCTTTCTCCCTTTCCAGATCTTCCTGAGCAACAGTAGGATCATGCCAGGGAGTGGATGGGCCGGGAGTAGGCAGGAAATCTCAGGAAGCAAGGGGGTCGGATGGAGTGCCAATATTGGGACCACTCCTGAACAGGAATCAGTAAAACTGGAATTTGTTTTACAGTTTTCCCAACCTGTTGTTCTTCCTCTTCACCCCTGCAGTCGCTGCGGTTAGCTATCCCATCTTTACCTCTATTCCACTGAGTTTACATGTACACGAGTATCTATGGGAAAAAGACGTGTCTAAATGGTTCTCATTCAAACAGTCCTTTACAAAATATTTCTCTTTACCATATTTTCCACCACTACAGTAAAGCCATAATATATTCATGTGGAGGTTGTGAAAATGTTATTTTATATTTATTTAAGTGATGTAAAGCCTTCCACAAAGACAGTATTGTTCAAAAGTTGAGAATAATTTTGATTTAACTTTTTTTTGCTCACCAAGGTTGTATTTGTTTGATTAAAATACAGAAAAAACAATAAATGTTTTCTATTTTAATATATTTTAAAAAGTTATTTATTTCTGTGTTGGCAAAGCTAAATTTTCAGCAGTCATTACTCCAGTCTTCAGTATCGCATAATATTTAAGAAATCATTTTACAGTTTCTATGATCACTATGACATTTTTTTCAATACTTCTAACAATTTTCCTAAACTCTTAACGCACCAACACACCTACAACACACAATTGACAAAACAGTTAATTTCATGCTCAAAATCACACATTGCAAACTAAACTCCAACACTAATTTTCAAATTACAATAATACACTAACACAATACACTACATCTACCAAAACACTGCAAACATGTTTCAAAATCAAATAATTATTCCAAAACACTACAGTTTTTCTCGATTGCTAACACAATTCACAAAACAATTCACCATTTTCTCACAACTATAAACACAATCTCAAAACTACACACCCAATTGTGCAAACTTCAAACTTCCAGGTCAAAGTCAAACATTTTAGTCAAAAACACATTCTCTTTTGTCAGAATCTAATCTTTGGCCTCAGATGACACAAAAAGCTGTCAAATACACAGACTATTTTCCTGACTAGAGAACACTAGTGAGATCAATTCAAAACACTCTTACAAAAACCTCCTTTTGGGAAACAGGAATACTTTTGTTAGTCAATGTCTGTTACAGTATACGGCTTAAATAGAGCGGTGCAGATACAGTCAAATTCAGCAATAAACATTAAGAAACGTTTACTTTCATTACACTACTGTAAAGTTATCTTACATTAGATGAAAAGCACTAGAAGAGAAAAGTACAAAAACCAAACAACTGAATATACAGTAAACACATTGGAATATACTGTCAGTTACTGTACAGCAATAAACAAACAAACAAATAAATACTGCATCCTCTGCCAAGCTGCATTACAGTATTGGTAATATCCCTATATGTTATACTATATATAGCAGTTTCTTAGTCTTCTGACAAAAGACTTCCTCTGCCTCCGCTAGAGAGTCGTCTCTCAGTTCTGCACAAATACATGTAAGAAGTACTTGGCTACAAATCAATTCAACAGTTACGAGTTTGAAGGTGTGTGCTACAGTATTTACAATACAAGTTCTCTCATCTGAAATACTGTTGCTATGTACTGTAATTGTAATGTGTAAGTAGTGTAAAAACCCTGTAGATGATCCTGCAGGCAGCTTTCCTTAAGATCATTCCATGCAGAAGAACATGCTCAACTATAGTGCTTTATATTTCATCAGCAACAAATGACCTTTGACCTAGTCCCCTTCGTTTTTCTTTTCTCCTCCTATTCCTCTTTGTATCCCACTACCAGGATTCATTTTTTCAAAACTCATAATCACCTGCGCTCCTGTTCATATCATCCTGAGATTCTGACTGCCGCGTCATCAGTTTTGCTACTGAATGTTCAAACATGGATAAATGTGAAAAAGGGGGGAAAGGGGAAGTGGTGTGTGGCCAAGTATGGTGACCCATACTCGGAATTTGTGCTCTGCATTTAACCCATCCAAGTGCACACACACAGTAGTGAACATACACCTGGAGCAGTGGGCAGCCAATGCTGCGGCGCCCGGGGAGCAGTTGGGGGTTTGGTGCCTTGCTCAAGGGTCTCACCTCAGTCGTGGTATTCCCTGCCAGGCCCGAGACTCGAACCCACAACCTTCGGGTTACAAGCCCAACTCTCTATCCATTAGGCCACGATTGCCCTATGTGTGCTATTTGTGTTCATTTTGTGATTCTTGAGATAGTTATATTGTGTGTTTGTGTTTCCTAAATGAGAACATGGTTAAACCTGTGCAAGATGATGCCGTTCTTGTGTAGAGTTTTGCAGAAAACACTGAGCAAATTGGAACGTGTGTGAAAGCAGGTGAAATGTGTTAAAAGTTTTGAGAAACATGTCTTTGTTTCAAGAACTGTATGAATGGTTTGGAAAATTGTGCCAAATGAATCAGTTATAGTGTGTTAGCAATCGAGAAATACTGTAACACGTTCTCTTCCAACAGGAACATTTAGTCAATCATAGCACAATGTCATAAAAACACTAACATCAGACGGAATTACAGAAACTGCATTATTTTATGTGTCAGATCTGCCCTTTTACAATACTATATCAATTGTATTGATCATAAATTGTGTTTTGTGTTTTTTTTTTTTTTTTTGAAGCCTCTCTACATTTTTGTTTCATTGGGTTTGGTAAATGTGTGCATTTTGTTTCTTTTGCTACAAAAATTCAGTACAAAAAATGAATGATCCATGCATGAATGATCCAGTAGGTTTATAGAATGTACACTTTATGAAAAAAGAAGGCAGAGACAGAATTACTGAAGTAAAGGCTTTATTTGCAACAGTACATTACTGCAAGATAACAAAAATATGCAATACAGTTGCCATTTATTATATGAAAGTACAAAATATACAAACAGAAAAAGAATAGAAATATAGAAGAATAAACAGAAGAATAAAAATATAAATAAAAAAGTCACCTTCTACTCTGCCTGGTCTTCTGCATTCAGCCACATGTTCTCATCCACATCACACCTGATATCTTCTCTGGCAAGGTATGCCTGGTATGCCTTATCCACCACTGGCAGTGTTCAGCTGTGATGTCTTGGCATGCAGCATCCCTTGCATCCAGGAGGGATATTTGGTCAAAAACCTTCCATCTCCAGGTTGAGAAAAACTCCTCAGTGAGGTTGAGGAAAGTGGAGTAAGGGGCAAGGTAAATGGACATCATTCCCGAGTGGGTGTCAAACCAGTCTGTGACTGCACGGGAATGGTGGAATGCCACATTGTTCCATGTGATCACATATATTGACAAGTGGTTTCCCACCAGTCCCCTTTCTACCTCTGGCACATGCAGGTCTTCTAAAATCACTTTTCGTGCACGATGTTGGATGTTGACGGATGTTGTGCTAACTGTGTTAAGAGTTTAGGAAAATTGTTAAAAGTATTGAAAAAATTGTCATAGCGATTGTAAAATACTGTAATATATATTAAAACAGATATGTTTATTTTAAATTGTAATAATATTTCACAATATTACTGATTTTACTCTAATTTTGACCAAACAAATGCAGCCTTGGTGAGCATAAGAGACTTATTTTAAAAATAAAATAAATAAAAAAATAAAAAATAAAAAAATAAAAAAGGTAATTGTGACTTTTTATCTCACAATTCGGACTTTTTTCTCACAATTGCAAGTTTACATCTCGCAATTCTGACTTTTTTCTCAGAATTGTGAGATATCAACTCGCAATTGTGAGAACATATCAGTCTTTTTTTGTCCTCAGAACTGGACAAAAAAAGGGAAAAAGTCAGAATTGTGAGATACAAACTCGCAATTGCGAGAAAAAAAGTCACAATCGCGAATCTCGCAATTCTGACTTTATTTCTCACAATTGTGAGTTTATATGCCGCAATTCTGATTTTATAACTCACAATTCTCACTTCATAACTCGCAATTATGAGTTTATATCTCACAATTCTGAGAAAAAAGTCAGAATTGCTAGTTTATATGATGCAATTCTGAGAAAAAAAAGTCAGAATCTAAAGATGTAAACTCGCAATTGCAAGACAAAAAGTCAGAATTGTGAGATAAAAAGTCACAATTACCTTTTTTATTTTTTATTCAGTGGCAGAAACGGGCTTCCATACAGATGTGAATATGTCAATATAATTTTAATATATATGACTCTTGTACCTCTAACTTTTAAAACTTTAAAACAACTGTTTTATTAAAATAACTTAAAAAAATACATTTTATTTTTGATGAAAGTATGGCTATCATGGTAAAATTTTGTAAGAGATGATACATTGTCACTTTACACAGCGTGAGGTTTATTTACTCTGAGTGTGCCTCTGCACTCTAAAAAAAAAACGGTGCTATATAGCACTAAAAGTGGTTCTTTGGCTCGTAATCATAGGGGAACCACTTTTGGTGCTGTATAGCACCAAATCTTGGTGCTTCAGTGGTTCTTCAGCGGTTCTTCACCGGTTCTTTGGCACCGCTACCATATGCAGAACCTGTTAAGCTCCTGTATGGTTCTTCAGTGGTTCTTTGGGGTGATTAAGGTGCTATAAGCACCACTGCCATACAAAGAACCTGTTAAGCTCCTTTAAAGGTTCTTTACGAGCCAAAGAACCACTGTTGGTGCTGTTTAGCACCATTTTTGTTGAAGAAATACAGTGCTATATGGCACCTCTTATGGTTCTACATAGCACCATTTGACAAAGGTGCTGTATAGCACCTTTAAAGATATGGTGCTATATAGCACCAAAAGTGGTTCCCCTATGATTACGAGCCAAGAACCACTTTTAGTGCTATATAGCACCATTTTTTTTTTTAGAGTGATATGTCTTCATGCCAGTATTCATAAAACTTGGCCTTATCCAGAAAGCCATCAATTCACAGGACTTTGACTTTTACAGAACAAGACATTATGAGAGATTTAGAAATCAAAGCGTCATTTTTTCCACTACCTCTTTCATCAAAGACCTTCCCTCTCGAGCATGGAGGCCTGGAGTAGGTCTGGCCCAACACAAACCCATGCACAGCTCCAGATGTCAGCGCTGTTCCAACTTCTAGGAGTCACCGCAAGTTGTATTGTTCTGCTTTTACTTTCTGGAAACTTCTCATTCACCTGGAAATCGCCAACATCCTCGCCGCTAAGATGAAATCCATCTGGCATCAGCTCATTGCCAGATTAGAGTGACTGTAAAGCTGTTATTTATGAAGAAATCAAGAACTTCATCGAGTTCATTATGCATTGCAGCCTATGCAAACATTACATCACATTGTTTATGAGGAGGCCGAGCCGCGAGTGTTTCCCACAGGAGCTGTTAGAGGGTATTTAGTGGAAAGGTCATGTTACACGAGGAGTACGTCGTCCATGATTTCCACATGCCCAGATAACAACTGGAATATGAGATGTTATGAAACTGGATCCTTCACAATGTAAAAAAAAAGCAGAGGAGGAAGATATCCACCCACTCTGAGCATCCCAGTTTTCATCCGCACAGGTTCCTGTTTGGTCGACTAATTTTAAAGATGTATCAGTAAGTGTGGAATGGCACGAGCAATGAAAGGAAACCATGCTGTTGAGTAAACTTTCAAACAAAAAGCCAATTTAAGAACGTTCCTCCTCGACAAACATACAATGGCAGGAAAACAAAGAACGTCACACGAGGAGATAGACAGGGTCAGCTCAAGGCAGGGACCCACCCTCTGTCTGTATGTACACGTCCCTGAATCTCCTGTCTGCAAGGGCACTGAGTACATTCATGAGATGATGCTATAGTCTCCAATCCTGTGAACACAGCTGACTGAGTGTGTTTATGAATGAAATGGGTTGTTTTTAATGTCTATTTATAGAGACACGTCTTGCAGCTGTATAATCGAAACTGGATCTGTCTTATGAAGTAAGGGGCTTCCAAAACCCACTTTTCAACAGTAACATGTCTTAAAGGAACAGTTCACCCAAAAATGAAAATTCGGTCATTATTTATTCACCCTCATGTCATTCCAAATCTGTATGGTGTTTTTCTCCTGTTCCATATAAGAACGGTTCAAAGTGATCATAGGCAGACAAGTCCAATAAAAAAGGCTATAAAAACACAATAAACATGATCCAGACTAATTTATTCCAAGTCGTTTTTAAGTTATGGCAACTCTAATTGTAAATTAGGCTATTATTAACTCCCAAATCTCTATTAATATGCAGGTTTCTAATTAAACATGGCATATGTTGGATGTAAATAATGAACATGACTGGTTCTTGCCTGTCTTGTGCCTGAAAAATAATGAACTTGCCTTTGAACTTTGTGCTTCTCTTGTGAAAAAGTACACCTTAGTGTATACACTTTATTAAAAATAGTACTTTTTAGAGAAAAACTTGAATGAAATGATAATGTATTGCATTGAAATGATAATGTATTATCATTTTAATTTAAATTAAATGTGATTAGCTGAACTTTTTTATCCACTTAAGTACATCTTTAAACTGTAATTTCTTAATTCTATTTTTCGAATGCAAAATCTGAAATATATATATATATATATATATATATATATATATATATATATATATATATATATATATATATATATATATTAGGGCTGTCAATCGATTAAAATATTTAATCGCGATTAATCGCATGATTGTCAATTGAATTTTTATCTGTTCTAAATGTACCTTGAATTAATACTTTTCATGTTTTAAATACTCTAATCAACATGGGCAATGACAAATATGGATTCTTTATGCAATATATCTTTATTATTAGTGAAACCATAGTTAACAGAGCCTGAAGACTAGACATGTTTCAAAGATCATAAATGTGTTTCAAAGAACTTGCTCATGTCTATTAGACTCATGAAAAAAGAAATACCAGGTTCCCATTACTTCTCTTTCTTTGCACTGAGCAATTTACTTACACAAACCTGTTTACATTTCCACATGACAGGGCATTTCACTTCTTCTGAACATGCAAAATGTACATTTATTATTTATTATTACATTTGTTTGCCTCTCTGTGCCCACATATTGTATTTTGATGCAGCTAAATTCTCAATAAAACTGTTTTCATTGATATATTTTACTGTTTCTGTTGTCAGACAACGGAATGAATATGAACTAGTGACTGAAACGCGACCCATAGGAATAAATAACAGCTCTCCCAAGATGTTTCCAAGAGATTAAGATTCCAAGATGTTAATCTGCACAAAAATCCTGATTTATAATCCAGCCATCATCTGATTAAATCAAATAGGCTATACATAAGATAAAGACAATAGCTGTGCTGTGATTTCGGCTATACTTGCATGTTAAATTAGAGAAGCAACATAATATCTGTTTTAACTGAAAGCGCTGTTCCTCTCATCCGTGCGCTGAACAGAGCAGACGCCGAGGGAGAGAGAGAGGTTTGGGCAAACCCTATAAAGATTGGTCGCTAGGCGCTTTTTGAAAAACAAAAAAACAAAAAAAAAAGTTGCTAAAGTGGTCTGAAAAGTCGCTAAGTTGGCAACACTGTTAGCATCTCCATCCATTTCCATTTCTCCAACTATAATAGTAGGGGTTAGGCCACGGGTCAAACAGAAAATGCGCGCTGCGTTAATCGCGTGTTAATAAAATTAGTGCCGTTAAAATGAATTTGCGTTAACGCGTTAACTTTGACAGCACTAATATATATCTATATATATTCATATATATATATATATATATATATATATATATATATATATATATACATATAAAATCTGAATTTGAAATATATAAAAATAAATCTATATATTTAAAAAATCTATATATTAAAAAATAAATCTATATATTTAAAAAATCTGAATGAATAAATAAATATAAATCAGAATATATAGTATAAGTCTGAATAGACAGAAGTAAATTCATGATATATATTTATTTATCAGAATCTAAAGACAAAAATCTTTATATATTATATATAGAAGTAAATATATAGAAGTAAATCTGAATATATAAATGGAAATTGTAAAGATCTAGTTCTGAATATATACAGTAAATTAGGGCTGTCAGTTTAACGTGTTAATTAGTTATGAAAAACGTCTCAGGTTATATATGGAACCATGGTTCCGTGAGTAGGGAACGAGACACTGCGTCCTCTAGGGGTCGCTATGAGGAACGCCATCAGTGTGACCGGTGTCTGAAGCATATATCTAAACACGACGATAACATTGGCCGGCGACAGCCTATGACGTCATTACCTGGCGCCGCCACAGTATAAAGGGGCGCTGGGAAAATACGTCATTCACTTCTTCGTCTGAAGCTTGCGTCTGAAGCATGATACCGAACCTAGAGTGCGCAATGTCTCGTTCCCTACTCAGGGAACCATGGTTACATATGTAACCTGAGACGTTCCCTTTCGAGGGAACTTTGAACTGCGTCCTCTAGGGGTCGCTATGAGGAACGGAATACCCACGCCACCATGCTGAGGGGAGTGCAAAGCCAGGCACAAAGGGTGAGCACTAAGTACCAACTCTACCCGGCTAAGGGAGTTGCCCCTGGGACGGGTGGACGGCTGTCAGTGACATTATCCCCTTCGGCGAAAAACCTGAGCTGCATACCCCAGAACTTACCTGTTAGGGGCCGATCCTCCTGGACCCAGGGTAGAGCTCAAAGGCTTGGAATCAGAAGCAGAGATTCCTTTAAGGGGATACGACCAAGCGCCTAGGATAGTAACTAGGTCTTGGCCTGTCACCCAGGGGCTACTGCTTGCTCTGCAAGAGCTCGCTGAAGGAACTGTCTCAACAGATCCTTGGTAGCAACACCCTGTTCAAGTCAGTATCACTAGGGATACATAGATACAGTGGGGCCCAAGGTGAAACCGGGGCCTGACCGACTCAAAGAAAGGGCACGAAGCCGCAGCGTGTAACCCATACCGTACAGGATTTTAGAAAGACCGCAAAACACTTGGTGTGCAATCTTACCACAATGTGGCTTTCAGAAAGTACACAGAGACTAGCGTGCATACTTACCATAACATGGATTGTAAACACCGTTCTAGGGTTCTGGAGAGCATATGGTCACAGAGCTCTGGGGGAGCGGAGAACCCAACTCTCAGCATGAGAGGGAACTCAGACGCTCAGAAGGGAGCGGCATGCTCATAGGTGACCCTCTATGGTGAGGGGAGCAATGCTAGCTCGACAAACAAACAGCTCTGGAGAGCGGAGAATCTAACTCTCAGCATGAGAGGGAACTCAGACGCTCAGAAGGGAGCGGCATGCTCATAGGTGACCCTTAATGGTGAGGGGAGCAACGCCAGCTCGACCAACAAGGATAGCATATGGTCACAGAGCACTGGAGAGCGGAGAACTTAACTCTCAGCATGAGAGGGAACTCAGACGCTCAGAAGGGAGCAGCATGCTCATAGGTGACCCTCTATGGTGAGGGGAGCAATGCTAGCTCGACCAACAAACATAGCTCTGGAGAGTGGAGAACCTAACTCTCAGCATGAGAGGGAATTCAGATGCTCAGAAGGGAGCGGCATGCTCATAGGTGACCCTCTATGGTGAGGGGAGCAATGCTAGCTCGACCAACAAACATAGCTCTGGAGAGCGGAGAACCTAACTCTCAGCATGAGAGGGAATTCAGATGCTCAGAAGGGAGCGACATGCTCATAGGTGACCCTCTATGGAGAGGGGAGCAATGCTAGCTCGCCCAACAAGGAGAACAACCTATCAGGGAGGCAAAAGAGGCCTAACAACCTGAGGATGCTCAATAACATGGAGAGCGGAGAACTCAACTCTCAGCATGAGAGGAAACTCAGACGCTCAGAAGGGAGCGGCATGCTCATAGGTGACCCTCCATGGTGAGGGGAGCAATGCTAGCTCGACCAAAAGTAGCCTACCAGGGAGGCAGAAAGTGGCCCAACAACATGGCATGACTGCTAGCTGGAGCTCTAGAGCCCGGAGGTCCAACTCTCAAATAAGAGAGGAACTCAGATGCTCAGTTTGATAGCAGTATGCTCATAGGTGACCCTCTAGGGGGAGGGGAGCACTGCTAAGCTCAACCAGCAAAGAGAGCAACCTGACAGGGAGGCAGAGAGAGGCCTAACAACCTGAGGCTGCTGAATCACAGAGCTCTGGGGAGCGGAAAACTCAAACTCAGAATGAGAGGGAACTCAGACGCTCAGGAAGGGTTTCCGCAGAAACACCTCTCACTCGTACCTCCGGGAAAGCAGTGTACTCAAGCCCACTCCACAGAGGGGCGATTCACTGATTCGACCGTAAGTGATGGTTAAGTGGATGACTCAAATCTCAGGAAGCCTCTCGAGGCGAGACATGAGTAGTACGTCCTGGCTGGGGCAGCTTCTCGAAGCAAACACTCAGCCAGGACGTCAGAGAACACATCATGAAGCATTACACTCCGAAAAAGGCTCAGCCTGAATGGAGGACTGCAAGTCCTGGGGTTGCAGCGCTATACTGGGGACCTGAAGGCCAAAGAGGCTCCTGCAGAAGCCTAGCGACTTGGCTGCATGATCCAGCAAGCATGAAGCTGAAGAAGTAGGCTATCATCCAGGCTGGATCCAGTACCAACGGGTGAAACCATCACCACAATCAGTCGACAGATCGAGAGGTTCTGACTAGAGTCAAAGCGTACAAAAACAGGCTCACATAGCGTTGCGGAGAAATTAAATGGATCGTACTCACCCACCACAGCTCCCGTGCAGGTCCAACATGAGAGACTGTAACGCAAGTGCAGAAGGGTGGTGGCTTCAGCAAGCATCGAGGAGGCTCGCAAGCCAACACTTGAGCACGGAGAGTCCTACAACCCCTGCAGAAAGAAGGGCTCCTGGAGTGCAGTATAATGTGGTTAGAACATGTTATAAAATACCTTAGGAAATTACTGATAGGGAAGATTTCCCGTCAGGTCCTTTCACGTTCTGCCCATTTTTTTCTTTTTTTTTTTTTTGAACCGCGAATCGCAGGCAATGGGCAGGTAATTCTCACCTCACCCGCAATGCGCAGCATGTATTCAACTCCCACAGGAGCTAAACGCGCTCCGCCCACACGCTAGATTACCTCGTAAATTAAGCGAGAACGGAGCCGCCGCCGCAAATGCGTCGTTATTCCCGCGAGAGGCGAACACACTCATGCAGACACGGGTATACAACTCGGGGTAAAAGTGAAGCACTCACCTCCCCTCTCAGTAGTCCCGTGAATGCATCACGATGAGCACAAGCAGTCTCCTCATGAGTGGAGTATGTTGAATTCATGCCTATTTCTCACGAGAAATAAGCAACGAATGCAAAGAGTACATTCAACTCCCTCGAGAGCCGAACGTGCTTGCTCGTCACCACACACACAATACGTGAGCCGCGTGAAACTGCGGGCATCAGAGCATGCTTATCCCTCACAAGAAACAAGCAATGGATGCAATGAGCGCATTCAACTCCCTCAGGACTGAACGCGCTTGCTCTTCACCACACACACACAGAACCTGCGAGCCGTGTGAAACTGTGGTTTTCAGAGCAAAGCCTCTGGCGACAGAACACGCACTCCTAGTCGTGCTTAGCTTCTGCTAGTATAAACAAACGGTCAGTGAAGACGAAGAAGAGAATGTTGTATTTTCCCGGCGCCCCTTTATACTGTGGCGGCGCCAGGTAATGACGTCATAGGCTGTCGCCGGCCAATGTTATTGTCGTGTTTAGATATACGCTTCAGACACCGGTCACGCTGATGGCGTTCCCCATAGCAACCCCTAGAGGACGCAGTGTCTCGTTCCCTCGAAAGGGAACTAAGTATTTATATATATATATATATATATACTTTTTAAATTAAATTACAAGTGCTCATTCAGTACAATTAAGCACACTTCTTTTTTCACAAGGATTTGCTACAGACATTATGTAATTCTAGACACGTGAAATACAGTTTTACTCACTGTTTGTGTGTAATAAAAGTGATTTGTGTGTGCGTGACCTCAGATTGCCTGTTTTTCAAGTGTTTGACTGCAGGATGTACCGGATTTTGTCATGACTACACTTAACCTTGGCTCTAGTGGGGTCAAAGATCTCTATCTTTTGTTTTCTTTGGCACATCCTGATCTGATACCATAGTGTTTACTATAAAATTACATCATTTCATTATTGTTTGTTTTCCACAACAAAACAAAACTCACACGCTGTCAAGATGTGCTATTATAAACAATGAATTCATTTGGAGAAAGTTCAGACTGTAGTTGCGACTTCCTCTCTTGAACTTGAAAACACACATCAATCACATGTCAAACGAATGTCACGTAGACCTCATGAAGATGTTTGTTTAATGGTTCCTGTGTCCAAACACTGCTGTGGTTTGTAACAATATAAAAGTCTTTACTGTCCCTTTTGATTGATTTAATGTATAGATAAAAGTACAGTATAAATAATAAAAATAGACCCTACATTTTTGAATGGTAGTGCACTAAACAACAAAAAATATTATAAAAATATTTTAGTTGACATTAATGTGAGACACAAGTTGCTCTGAGACAAAATGTGATCTAACCTAGTAATGTTGCTGTTAAAATTAAAGTTTACATTTGTACACAGAGACACACCTTATTCTATGCTTTAAAATGCAGGTGTGTAAACAGGTTTGACATTACAGTCGATATTTGATGAACGAATTAGTGACTTTTACAGTTTTGGCCCACCAAATCATGATGTTAGGTCAGTTTCTGGTTAAAACTCCTTAGGAATTCCCTTCCCTGAAGTTCTCTGTACTCAGACACTTTCTTATTAAGCAAAACTTGAAATTTATACAGATTTCTTTTAAAATGACATCAGTCACTACCTCGTATTACATCTGTGCTGACTTGGACCATGCCCTCTTTGTGTATCTCTGTTTAACAACTTCCTAAAAGCACCAGAGTCGAGTGGAAATCATGCCCAGCAGCTTTATGGGCCCTGCATGGCCTCTTTATAAGTGCATATTTCTGTGTATGTGTATGTTTTACTGTAATCCTACAGAATGAAAGCATGGCTTAGAAGTGTTTTTGTCCATACAGTGAAAGTTGGTGACAAAAATGTTTTTCAAAATATCTTCTTTTTTATTACACTGAAGAAAGAAAGTCATACAGGTTTGAAACAACATGAAGGTGAGAAAATAATGACAGAATTTTTATTTTTGGGTGAACTATCCCTTTAAGAATATGGCTAAGTCATTACAGACATGCATGCTCTTTTACTTATATTGCTTGGAGTATTAAATAAATGTTACATAGTTTTGAAACACAATCCTTCAAGTGCTACATAAAATAAAAACATACAGTTGCACATCTTGTGTGGCCCATTCATTTGCTTAATCTTATCTAAACTGTGGCATAAATATGTCGAGTTCATCTTTAAACCCAAACAGATATGTTCCATGTCTCAAAATTATCTGTATTTTTCTCACTCCTCTTGTTTCTGAACTCCAGAAAGTCCTGAGACAAGCAGCCAGTGACGTCTGTTTAGTGTTTTGAGCTGGTTCTTCCACAACCAAGAAGGACAGTCAAAACAGCAGCCTGGACCAACACAAACAGATCAATCCCAATGACGTAGTGTGAGTGCAACGCCTCGCTCTGAACTGGCTGTCATTATATAAGAAAAACCTGACCTTTCATTACAAATTTGACATTAAGTATTGATTAACTACTATTTTTATTGCCCTTAACTGTATTTAAGCATGAAATACAGGGTTATTAGTTTTCATATTTAATAAGCAACTGAATACAGCGTGGGAACTCTTAAAAGAGACCTTGGCTTTCTCTGCGCTGTTAAAGACTGCAGCCAATATCCTCTTGTAGTCTCAAGTGGATCTCAAGATTGCAAATGTTTAAAGCAACTTGTGCAACGTATGTCTACACTCTCAACTGAATGTAGAGTTAGATGTTTAGTGCATAAGAAGTCCTTTATAAAACAGGAAATTGTTGAAAGGACATTGGCCAATGACATGATGCTTGTCCCAAAGCATAACAGACTTTTTTACAAAAACAAAATAAACTATTCCAAACTTTTGACTGCTCTATACTTATTGCAGAATATTTGATTGAAGTGGACTGCTGAGGGATGCTAACTGTGTGTAATAATCAGCTGAAATTATTACACGTATCACAAATGTCCAATTGGAAGCCAATTTGTTGTCATGTGATGATAAAACCATAAATGAGAAACTTATGGGGCATTTATGTCATGTGGGATTACCATAATTATGTGATTCAGGTTTGTAAACAATGCTCACAGCCTTATACAACTTTGTACTTACAACTTGCAAAACTGTAATTTTCTGTCATCTCTGACTTGTCATCTCATAATTACAGTAATACTGGCATGTTGTGAACACACTATTACCTCAAAGACCTTGTAAACCTTCCTGACTATTAGTTACCTAATAGATACCTTGAACTTTTTTGTTTTTCTTTTTTCTTTTTTCTTTTAATAATTTTAACACATTTTTTACATTTATTTACATTTGTTATATTTTATTTTTCCTAAATTTCTATTATTTTTCTTTTTCCTAATATACATATATATATATGGTCACACATTAAGGTCCAATTCTCGCCATTAACAAACCATTAACTATGACTTTTGCCTCAATAAATAATTTTTTTTCTTCTTCTTCTTAGATTTCTTCTTTTCAACCTCATAGAAATGAACATCGTTTGTCATCCCATCAGTCATTAATTTTTTAACATTTCTGTTTGAGTAGATCAAGTCATAAAAATGGTCGAGCTGGTCTTGATCACGAACGATATTGTTTCATCTCTGCTTAATATCATGACTAATGATGAATTTGTCTGGAAAAGGTTCTAGCATTACGTGTCTCAATACAATCTGTTTGTATGGTCAGAATAATGCTGAAACTGTATCTAAGAGTATAAAATGCCAGAGTAAACAGGAATGTTGGCTTGCTTATGTTAGTTATGTTGCTATTTAGGATTATTAAGATATTGTGATTTTGATTTGGACATTGCGATACTTGTGGTAATTTTTATTTTATTTTAGGGCTAATTATAACACTCTGTAAGCATCCTTCAGCAGTCCACCTCAATCAAATATCAGTTACACTTGGCGCCCTTGAGTTGGCATTTAGTCTCTAGATACATCATACCTTTGATTACCGAGCCAAAGGTTTCAGGTCTCATCTCATGCATCACAGCGGCCTGAGAGAACTTCATTTGACATGTCATGCCCCAGATTGAGAAATGTGCATGTGTTGAAATGTTTTGCCCCTCTCAGTAAGTCATGTAACTTATTTCTGTGGTTTTCTCTCAAAGTGTTTGCTTGCATATTTGTGGAGAGGCTTTTTTTTTCGCCCCAAATTCATCCAGACTTTGCATGACCTTTGCTCACGAGCTGCAAGCATTCAAACCGCTGCTCGTAAAACTTTAATTGGATGTAATTTAGTTGTAGTACCCTGATGTTTTTCTTGAGGATTTGTTCACATTTCAGAGAATTCTACCTACAGGGATTCGATTTTCTGCAAGTTCATTGTCAACATTGTGGTGAATTGAAGATGAGATGTAAACTTTAGTAATCCAATGGTCGCTTTGTCATGTTTGAGTATGTAATATGTCAAGCAAAACAATACAGCAATACCACAGTTTATGCAATGAAGGCATTGCCCTGCTTTTCAGTAAACATTAAGAAATGTTCCAAAAGCCTGTGATTGTAAATCTGTGGATTTGTATACAGGCTCTTCAAATGTGATGTACAGCAGTTGTTCCAAAATGGCCCACAGGTCTGTTTTGATAGTGTCTCATACAGCAGACGAAAGGTACAGTCACATTAGCTAAATTTTAGTTAAATTCCTATTGGAATGATTGTATTATGTGTGTGAAATTTTGTAGAACGACAGTAAATGTATCTGTACCTCAAATTAATTATCATTTGCAAGTAGTAGAATGCATATAAGTTGCTACTAACTACAGTAATATAACTGTGCAACATAAATACTAA
The DNA here is from genome assembly GCA_039654775.1 of Spinibarbus caldwelli. Classification (NCBI taxonomy): domain Eukaryota; kingdom Metazoa; phylum Chordata; class Actinopteri; order Cypriniformes; family Cyprinidae; genus Spinibarbus; species Spinibarbus caldwelli. The sequence continues at coordinate 11,458,667 of CM077241.1, forward strand.
CTTTAAATGCAGAAGAATTACCATATCTTTTGTAATGTAAAATCATCAGTCAACATCAAAGTTCATGCATCCTATCATAATCATATTTTTTTTTTTTTTTTGGTGTAAACGTATCTGTTAATTAGTAAAAGCTAGTCAAAATTAGACAAATGCCAAGATGGATATTTACATGGTACCCCACATCCTCAAAACAATAATAAAAGAATAAATAATAAAATTATTGATCATTTTCATTTATCTTAATAAAGCTGAAATAAAATAAAATAAAATATTAGTAGAAAAATGTAAACTTAAACATAAAAATGAGAAATGTTGCCTTAGTAACTGATTGATAATAAGTTTATGTACTAAAATTACTCAAAATAAATCTCATAAAGAAAAATAGAAATAAAATAAAAAATAGGAAAAAGCTAAACAGAAATCTAAAAATGTATAAAAAATGACACACACATGACAAAATTACTTAAACTTCAATTAAAAAAAAGAAATACTCAAAATGTGAAAAATCTAAAAATATATAAATATGGAATCTCTTGCTTTTTTTGTGCCTATGTAATTTATGGTATTGTTAATAATTACAGTTGTCTTTAAATTAATTAATTCAATATTCAGTTTACCAAAAATTAAACTTTTGTTGTGTCAAGTCAAGTCGCCTTTATTTATATAGTGCTTTTAACAATACAGATTGTGTCAAAGCACTTTACAGTATTAAATAGGAAAATAGTGTGTCAATAATGTAAAATGACAAGATTAAACTCTCAATTTTCAATTAAAGGCATTTCATTATTGAATTCAGTGATGTCATCGTCCAGCTCAGTTCAGTTTAAATAGTATATGTGCAATTAAGTTGACGAAATCGCTGGAAATTAAGTGTCCCCAACTAAGCAAGCCAGAGGCGACAGTGGCAAGGAACCAAAACTCCATCGGTGACAGAATGGACAAAAAAAACCTTGGGAGAAACCAGGCTCAGTCAGGGGTCCAGTTCTCCTCTGGCCAGATGAAACCAGCAGTTCAATTCCAACTGCAGCAAAGTCAGATTGTGTAGAGGACTACATCTATGATGATGTATGATCTGGTTCCCGTGGTCTTGTCCCGATGGCCGTCTAGGTGTTGAGGTCTTCACTGGGGATCTGTCTCTGGGGCTCATCTAGGTGTCCTGGTCTCCACTGACATTCAGGGCTGTAGAGGTCATCTCTAGGTACTGATCCACCATCTGATCTGGATACGGACTGGATCTGGTGGTTACGGTGATCTTGGAATAAGAAAGAGACAGACTAATATTGGCGTAGATGCCATTCTTTTAATAATGTAACAAGTACATTGGGTGTTATGGGAAGTGTTCCTGGTTCCGGTTGACCTAATTAATGCAGCCTAACAATCCTTTAACGGATTTGAATATTAGAAGCGTATTAGTGTGTTGTGTGTTATGTAAGCCAGGTTAAACAGATAAGTCTTTAATCTAAATTTAAACTGACAGAGTGTGTCTGCCTCTCGAACAGTGTTAGGTAGATTGTTCCAGAGTTTGGGCGCTAAATAGGAAAAGGATCTGTCGCCCGCAGTTGATTTTGATATTCTAGGTATTATCAAATGACCAGAGTTTTGAGAACGCAGTGGACGTGGAGTGCCATAATCGAATAAGAGGTCACTCAAGTACTGAGGAGCTAAACCATTCAGGGCTTTATAAGTAATTAACAGGATTTTAAAATCTATACGATGTTTGATAGGGAGCCAGTGCAGTGTTGACAGAACCGGGCTAATATGGTCATACTTCCTGGTTCTAGTAAGAACTCTAGCTGATGCATTTTGGACCAGCTGGAGTTTGTTTATTAAGCATGCAGAACAACCACCCAATAAAGCATTACAATAATCTAACCTTGAGATTATAAATGCATGAATTAACATTTCTGCATTTGACATTGAGAGCATAGGTCGCAATTTAGATATATTTTTGAGATGGAAAAATGCAGTTTTACAAATGCTAGAAACATGGCTTTCAAAGGAAAGATTGCTATCAAATAGCACGCCTAGGTTCCTAACTGATGACGAAGAATTGACAGAGCAGCCATCAAGTGTTAGACAGTATTCTAAGTTATTACATGTGGGGGTTTTACATCCGATAATTAACACCTCTGTTTTTTCAGAATTTAGCAGTAAGAAATTACTCGTCATCCAGTTTTTTATATCGACTGTGCATTCCATTAGTTTCTCAATTTGGAGTGTTTCACCGGGCCGCGAAGAAATGTACAGCTGAGTATCATCAGCATAACAGTGAAAGCTAACACCGTGTTTCCTGATGATATCTCCCAAGGGTAACATGTAAAGCGTGAAAAGTAACGGCCCTAGTACTGATCCTTGAGGTACTCCTTACTGCACTTGTGATCGATATGATACCTCTTCATTCACTGCTATGAATTGATGGTGGTCAGATAAGTATGATTTGAACCAAGCTAATGCACTTCCACTAATGCCATCAAAGTTTTCTAGTCTATTCAAAAGAATGTTGTGGTCGATAGTGTCGAATGCAGTGCTAAGATCCAGTAGCACCAATAGAGAGATACAACCACAATCAGATGATAAGAGCAGGTCAGGTTTGTAACTCTAATGAGAGCAGTCTCAGTACTATGATATGGTCTAAATCCTGACTGGAAATCCTCACGGATACCATTTTTTTTCTCTAAGAAGGAATATAATTGTGAGGATACTACATTTTCTAATAACTTTGGCAGAAAAGGGAGATTTGAGATCGGTCTGTAATTAACTAGATCTTGGGGGCCAGGTTGTGGTTTTTTAATGAGAGGCTTAATAACGGCCAATTTGAAGGTTTTGGGGAAAAGAGGATCTATGACTTCTGGAAGCACCTCTTTAGATGGAATAGGGTCTAACATGCATGTTGTTGGTTTAGATGATTTAACAAATTTATACAATTCTTCCTCTCCTATAGTAGAGAATGAGTGGAATTGTTCCTCAGGGGATCTATCTGATGCGATACTGTAGCTAACGGCTGCAATGGTTACAATTTTATCTCTAATAGTATCGATCTTGGAAGTAAAATAGTTCATAAATTCGTTACTGCTGTGCTGTTGGGAAATGTCAACACCTGTTGATGCTTTATCTTTCGTTAATTTAGCCACTGTATTGAATAAATACCTGGGGTTATGTTTGTTTTCTTCTAAAAGAGATGAAAAGTAATCAGATCTAGCCGTTTTTAATGCTTTTCTGTAGGATAGGGTATTTTCCCGCCAAGCAATACGAAATACCTCTAGTTTGGTTTTCTTCCAGCTGCGCTCCATTTTCCGGGCTGCTCTCTTTAGGGCATGAGTGTGCTCATTATACCACAGTGTTGGACTCTTTTCCGTAATCTTCCTTAAGCGTAAAGGAGCAACCGTATCTAAAGTGCTAGAAAAGAGAGAGTCCATAGTTTCTGTTACATCAAGTTTTTCTGTGCTGTTGGATATGCTGAGGAATTGAGATAAATCAGGAAGATTACTTACAAAGCAGTCTTTTGTGGTAGAAGTAATGGTTCTACCATACTTGTAACAAGGAGTAGAATTTACAGTTTTAGCTATATGGAGTTTACACAAGACTAGATAATGATCTGAGATATCATCGCTTTGCTGCAGAATTTCAACACCATTAACATCAATTCCATGTGACAGTATTAAATCTAGAGTATGATTTCGACAATGAGTAGGTCCTGACACATGTTGTCTAACCCCAATAGAGTTTAGAATGTCTATGAATGCTGATCCTAATGCATCTTTTTCATTATCAACATGGATATTAAAATCACCAACAATTAAGACTGTATCTGCAGCCAGCACTAACTCTGACAGAAAATCAGCAAATTCTTTAATAAAGTCTGTATGGTGCCCTGGTGGCCTGTATACAGTAGCCAGTACATACCTGACAGGGGATTTATCATTAACACTTGTTTCTCTAGATAATGATATATGAAGCACAATTACTTCAAACGAGTTATACTTAAAGCCTGCCCTCTGAGAAATACTGAGAATATTACTATTAATTGTAGCAACACCTCCCCCTTTACCTTTTGGATGCGGCTCATGTTTATAACAGTAATCTTGTGGGGTAGACTCGTTTAACAATGTATTCATCTGGTTTTAGCCAGGTTTCTGTCAAACAGAGCACATCTAGGTTATGATCAGTGATCAAATCATTTACAAAAAGCGCTTTTGTAGAAAGGGACCTGATATTCAGTAAGCCAAGCTTTATCATTTGTTTTATCTGTATTATATCTGTTTTTCAGTTGTTGAACATCAATTAAATCGTTACTCATAAATTGGTTTGGACGTTTTTTGTATTTTCTATTTCAGGGAATAGACACAGTCTCTATAGTGTGATATCTAGGTGAAAGAGTCTCTATCTGCTAAGAATTAACTGACTTCTGTGACGTGAGGCAGCTAGCAGACGGTTGGTTTAGCCAGTCTGTCTGCTTCCTGACCTGGGCCCCAGTTAGTCAAGAACGAACTCTAAGACTATGTGCCATATTTCTAGAGAGAAGAGCGGCACCACCCCTGGTGGGATGAAAACCATCTCTTTTCAACAGGTCAGATCTGCCCCAAAAACTCGTCCAATTGTCTATGAAACCTATGTTATTCTGCGGGCACCACTTAGACATCCAGTCATTGAGTGATGACAGTCTGCTATGTATCTCATCACCCCGGTAAGCAGGGAGGGGACCAGAGCATATTACAGTGTCTGACATCTTATTTGCAAGTTCACACACCTCTTTAAAATTATTTTTAGTGATCTCCGACTGGCGAAGTCAAACATCATTATTGCCAACGTGAATAACAATCCTACTGAATTTACATTTAGCCTTAGCCAGCACTTTTAAATTTGCCAGGACGTCAGGCGCTCTGGCTCCCGGTAAACATTGGACTATGGTAGCTGGTGTTTCTATTTTCACATTCTGTACAATAGAATCGCCAATAACTAGAGCACTTTCATCAGGTTTCTCAGTGGGTGCATCACCCTGGGGAGTGGGGAGAACCTGTTTGATGTTTTGATCGGAACAGAAGAGCGGTGTTTTGACACGCAACTATGCCGCCTCACAGTCACCCAGTTGCCCTGCTGCATGGGCTCTAATTCTGGAACCGAACAGGACTCCCTGAACTAGTCGCATCCAAAGCCATATCTACAGCCCTCACATTCTTACTATCCTCAATTAAAGTTTGGACGCATGTCTCTAGTTCTAAAATCTTCTCTGTCAGCCTAACTATTTCCCTGCATTTATCACATGTGAATCCCTCATCGCCAACAGAGAGAGATAAACTATACATGTGCGGTGCAAACAACAATAGCAGGAGAAGAAGACATTACTCACCGTGATTGATGGATGATTGTTTGATTAACTCGTGTTAAAAAAATGGAAAGCAAAGCGAGAAAAAAGAAAACAGTAATAGACGTGAATAGAAACGCAAATGAAAAGATAACCGGCTAACGAATGCTAATGAATGCTATGTTGTTCCAAACCTCTATGACTTTCTTTCTTCTGTGGAACATAAAAATATATTTTGAGAAATATCTAAAGTATATATATATATATATATATATATATATATATATATATATATTATTATTATTATTTTTTTTTTTTTTTTTTTTTTTTACCATCATCTTTTAAAAATAAAACTTTCAAAGTCATACAGATTTGAAAGGACATGAGGGTGAGTAAACGACAGTATTTTCATTTTAGGGTCAACTCTTCCTTTAAGACAATGTAAAAAGATATTTGAAAATCAAAACAGTATAGAGAAGGAATATGCCTGAGTTTCATCAGATAATATACTGTTTCCTCCTTCTTGAAAAGTACAAGTTGAACATGAACTGATTTTTCCTTTGTTAAATTTCACTCTGCATGGGGCCTGCTCAGGGTTTTCAGCCAGCTCTGGGACAGCTCCAAGGGAAGTATTGGACAAAAATATAGGGGCATGATCATCACTGAACAAACAGTTAAGAAATATGTCCCTGATTTTTCACTTTCTCATAACAAAAGCAGCCTCGCTTGGTTACAGAGGTCTTCAGGAACAGCCTCTCCATTATAATGTCAGTGGCACCAAACATGTCATATTAAAACTTCCAAGCCCTGCCGAGGTCATGCTTCATTCCTGAATCGGATGTATTCATTGTTCCCTTACAGATTCATTGTCGGAAAACACAACAAGAAACATGTGCGTGGCTACAAATGCCACTCACCCTGCACATAAATGATCAGTGAGATATGGGTCCAATTACAAACAGTCTGCTCAAAGACTACAGGGCAAGCGGTCTTACCTCAGGCCAGGCTCAATTTTGAGAGTTTATGACTGGAAATGATGGCGTGCATCTGGTTCAGGTTATTGTTGTTGTATTTATGAGTGATATGACATCTCTAGGTAGAATGAATTGGGTTATCCATCAGGAGCAGGAGGCCTCACATTAAACCTGAATCCCTCCGTGAGCCCACAGGTAGTTTAGAGTGCATGTAAACCAGGAAACTTTTTAATTGCATAACGATGCCCTCATCTGTTTCCTTTAGTTTGAGACTGGCTGGAGAACATAATTATTAAGGGAAAGGAGCTTGTTCCTGTGACCTTTCTCCTGGAAATGGGCCTTGGACAAACTTAAAGGGATAGTTCACCCAAACATGAAAATTCTGTCATTAATTACTCACCCTCATGTCGTTCCAAACCCGTAAGACCTTTGTTCATCTTCAGAACAAAAATGAAGATATTTTTGATGAAATCTGAGAGCCTTCTGACCCTGCATAGACAGCAACGCATCTGACATGTTCCAGGCCCAGAAAGGTAGTAAGAACATTGTTAAAATAGTCCATGTGACATAATTTTTGGATGAATTATCCCTTTACGATGACTACTTTAGGAAGTTTTGACTTAAATTTCAGAATCAAATAGTAGTTTAGACTACAAGCTTGAAAAGACACTGAAGACTGGAGTGATGATGCTGAAAATTCAGCTTTGCCATCACAAGAATAAGTTACATTTTAAAATATTTTCAAATATAAAACAATTATTTTAAACTGTAACAATATTTCACAAGATTGCTGTTTTACTGCATTTTGCTACCTGATCTCATGACAAAAGCGTACCTATGGGAATTTTTTTGCAAGACGCAAAATATATACCAATAATTAAATATCACTGCAGTTTCCAACAGAAATGAACACTAGAGGCGGTAAAACAACGAGCACTTGTAATAATTTTCATACACAGTTATGATTACAGCTCCATATGTTTCGCTTTCCGACCGTAACGAGTTTGATCGGTAGCTCAGCCGACACGAAATTGGACTCAGGATGTAGAATCCTTGGGTACGAATACCATCAAAAACATGACTCACGATGAATGAGCTGAGAGGTTGAAGAACAAGCTAAAACGGCATGCTTGCAATCATGTTTTTATGTGATAGTGCGCAAATATTTCTGCCCATTTTTGCTTGTAGTCAGCCTCTGATTTTCCGCAACAGACTGAAGCGTCTGAGTGAATTCAGCGCGCCTTGCTTTCAGCTAATAAAAGAAAAATGCTGCAATTTTCCGGTGTTATTTTATGATTGTTGGGGCAGTCTCCAGCTATATCTTAAACTTCTCAAAATACAGTCCGCTTCAGATTGGTTTTGGACACTGCACAAAAAAAATTAAATTAACGCAGTCTTTATCTAATTCTGATTGAGTGGGCAAGACATTCATTTGGGTGGGCTCAGCCCACCCCTGCCCATGCCTGGAGCCGGCCCCGTTTCGGACAGGTTTCTGAGGCAGCGTAACGGTTTAACGATCTACAACAAAATAGAACGAGTTTTGGTGATAAGTAAACGAATATTTAATTACTATAATACTCATTTCTCGCTAGAAATAACATCAAAAGTGCAAAAAGTTAATCAGAAATATACATTTACACACAAACTAACCACCAAACGCAAATTCCAGACGCCATCTTTATTTTTTAGCTCAACCGTGTAGGAATGGAACGCACAGGATTGTGGGATATCAAAGGCAGCGAAGGATACATCTATGCTGCCTTCAAAAATCGATCAGATGAAGGCATCTCAGGAGACAGGAAGTGAAGCTAACTTTGTATTCGGACGTGCCTTGATGCCTTCCTGCCTTGGACACCTTTGTCCAAGGCAGGACACCTGTCTAGACACCTTTTCTGCATCCGAAAACTGAAAAATGCTGCCTTCAGAGGCAGCATTCCAAGGCAGGAAGGCATCAAGGCACGTCCGAATACAAAGTTAGCTTCACTTCCTGTCTCCTGAGATGCCTTCATCTGATCGATTTTTGAAGGCAGCATAGATGTATCCTTCGCTGCCTTTGATATCCCACAATCCTGTGCGTTACGCTGCCTCAGAAGCCTGTCCGAAATCAGTTTCTTGAGGTGCCTTCATGCAAAAACGCTGCCTGCAAAGTCATTGTCTCATGAGGCAGCGAGGCAGCTGCCTAAGTTTTCGGATGCAGCCACTGTGGCCTCAAAGCTTACCCCTAGCCTACTCTGGCTCGATTGCTATTCCTGAGGCAAAACACGCCCTCCTCATTACCCTACTGACAAAGAAATGTAGAAATAAATAAATGTGAAAATAAATAAATGTAGAAATAAATAAATGTGGAAATAAAGAAATAAATATGTAAATAAATACATAAATGTGAAAATAAATAAAACTGGAAATAAATGTATAAATAAAAAAAGAAAAAAATAAACGTGGGGAAAAATGAAAAAATACATAAGGAAATAACATTATAAATAATTATTTTATTTTTGCTTTTTTTACTTTTCTTTGTATATTTATTTACATATATATTTATTTGTTTATTTTTGCTTTTTTTTTACATTTATTTATTTATTTATTTCTAATTATGGCAAGATTGGCATTCCATAGTTATTGAGTAATCATTCAATCCCAGTTGAACATGTGTCAACACATACACAATAGATGTGGTATGTCAAGTGTTGATTTCACCCCTCTCCACATAAGACCTTGTATTCTGCTCATGCCAACAGTCTGTGCAGACAGACAGTTTAATGGCATGTCTGCGCTCACCTACCATCACTCTCACAATTACACCCCAGCCACCTGAATCTTATTAAATATAATGGCTTATTATTTCCCCAGCTGAATCACCATATTTGGACATTTAAAGAATAACGTCAAATGTTTGCCAAAACAAGCCAAGACTTTTATTTATTTGCTTTATTGTATTAGAAATTGAATTCAAAGAATGCTAGCTTCGTCACTTGATTCTAAATTCAATTTCATGCTAGTTCTGCCAAAGCTTGGCCTCCAAAATGGATGCATTTGGCTTAGTCATCTCATAGATTTCTTAATCTTACCAAAACCTCACCACTAACCTCTCGCAAACTCTTACATGTGTATCATGGCTCGGTTCCTTTAGCCTCACTGGCCGGTTTAAAGCCAAGCATGAGTGTATCCTAGAGTTCCAGTGCCAGCATGCAGCGAAGGGCTGCAGTGCAGAGAGACCAGGTGCAGCTCTGTTTATCCTCCCCTGCTAATTATGTCAAATATTATTCCAGTCTGTCTTCCACATCCTTCTGCAATGCTCTCCGGCTCGAAGAGTGAGTGTGTGTGTGTGTGTGTGTGTGTGTGTGTGTGTGTGTGTGTGTGTGTGTGTGTGTGTGTGCGCGTGTGTGCGTGCGTGCGCGTGTGTGCGTGCGTGCGTGCGTGCATGTGTGTGTGTGTGTGTGTGTGTGTGTGTGTGTGTGTGTGTGTTACAGGGCACTCACAGGTAATTAAGGTAACTACACCAGAATGATGTACAGGTATCAGTCTTGTTATTCTTCAGAATGGCCTGAGAGTTTAAAAGATTATGGCATATGAACTTATATTTAATGTTTTTACTTTTTTAAACTGTTATTCTTGGCTTATGCTGGGATCTATCTATCTATCTATCTATCTATCTATCTATCTATCTATCTATCTATCTATCTGTTATTTTTGGTATTATCAATTATTAACGTTTCTTATTTATTTATTTTTAAGAATGAGTAACAGCGCTGGAGTTCAGAGGCCCTGCCGTTTGACTCTGTCATGCCAATATGCTGGCGTTTGGATTTAGTGGTGGGGGGTGGAGACCCTCGGGCAGCTATATATTCATATCCAGTGGCATTTTGAAGGGATATATTTACACACTTGAGATTGGAGAATGTACAAATAAAAGTTATTTAGATGACATTATGCAACTTGAAATAAACATTTCCTGGGGCTGCGAAACAAGGTCCATTGCTGGAACACTGTTCAATGGATAAATAAGGTTAATTAGCATAGTTTGGATTTGAGCTGAATAGACCACACCCCACAAGAAGTAGAACTGGAATTTGAGAGACAGTAATACTGAGCTGTTTTTTAGCCGTTATCTATATTTCTTTCTGCCTGTCTGTCATTCTATCTGTCTGTTTGTTGTTTTATCTCTGTTGTTCTTTCTGTCTGTCGTTTTATCTGTCTGTCTGTCTGTCTGTCTGTCTGCCTACCTGCCTGTCTGTCATTCTGTCTGTCTGTCTTTCCATCTATCTGTCTGTCATTTTATCTGTCCATCGATTCTTTCTATCTGTCTGTCCATATCAAGGCAATTCTGCATCCTTTTTGCTACATCACTTTAAATTCAAGAACTGATTGCTTTACATCAAACTTCGTCAAAGCAGATGTTTTTGATCAGTAGTTGATTATTGAGTCCATCTCACTGTTTCTGTCTCACAACCTTTGCATATAGTTCATGACACGTCGATACTAAATCATATAGGCTTTTTATAGATGCCCCGAGGACCATAACTATAAAGCTGGACCCCTGTATTGAGTGTCTTTGGCTGAGAGTGCTGCATTGCGTAATAGGTTGTGTAACATTGGGTTTGTTGTTGTGAATAATTGTCTTATATAGACTGACTGATGGCTTTTGATTGATATGAGGTGACTGTAAATGTGCTTTGATGCTGTTTTAAGAATGGGTGGCCAGTTTCAGTCTAATCGTTCCTATTTTTCCCCACTAAACTTTAATTTTCTGCATGTTTTATTTTATTTACCTGTTCCATGCAGAATTAGTTTTTTCATTATGTCTGAATGTGAGCTAATGATCTACATATTCCAAGGAGAATGACCTCATCTTTGAGCTTTAGCCAGTCTCTTTCTTTTATTATCAATAATAATCTGCAGGTAACAAATAATATTTGGCTTTCTGTGGTTTCCTTTGGCAGTCTTCGTCCTGTAGTGCAGACATGCACGGGGGAAAAAGTTCCCTTGATGCTTCATTTTGTAGCCCATGGAGTGTATTTGTCTGTATGGGTTTGTCCTGGGGCATTTTGGATTCATCCAGTGGTTGGAGTCTTGGGGACCTCTTTAAACACGGTGTGAAGACAAAAGAGACGCCGTACATCAAAGACGCTTTCCCAGTGTGTGTTTGAGTAGATATCATACCAAACATCCTCGGCCAACAGCATCCAGCAGCCTTCTGTCTCTGAACCAAGATGGATGCTGACAGTGAGTGGAGCCTTCAGAAGGGACCATATGGATTTAGGCTTGTATGGGCTGTGTGAAACTGACCCTTCACTGACACCAGGTCATATTACAGATATAGTAGGAGTTTGATTCCCCTTTTCCACCAAAGCTGTGCTATATATTGACCTGTTTTACCTATTGGAATGATACTAATAACATCAAATAGTCATATTTATCTGTCACTGACAATATGTTGTGCATTTTACCATTTTATTTTTTTATTATTTTTTATCATTTTTTTTTTTTATTATATTATTTAATTTTGAAAGGAAGGGTAGTGCCAGTTGAATGGCTTGTTTATTATTTTAACATCCACAATTCAGCATCTTTATAAAACATTCAGGGGTTATTACAAATAAAATTTATAGAAATCAGTTTACAAATCTTCCAAGTTTCGAGAAAATGTTTAACAAATTTATACATTTAAAAAAGAAAAATATTTAAAACATTTAAATATTTTAACCCATCACAAGATACTTTTGATGCAACTCTCAAAAATTATTTAAATACATAACCAATAAAATTCATAGCAATGAAAGAGTTTAAATTGAGTATATGATGTTTGCATCATTTTGAACCATTTTATTTTGGATAAACATAGAGGATAGTGCCTAAACGAGTAGATCATAAAAATGTAGTGAATGCATATGAATATACCATGTGATGACTTAATTGCAAAAAGCTGGTTAATCAAATAACTCAGTCCTCTATACAAAGTGACCAATGACTGAAACACAGTGCTGATAAAAGAGCAATGCAGAACAATCTAATTACTTCTCATTAACAGACAAACCGTGTTCAGGCAAAGTATGTCAAACGTCATTATAAGGTATCAAACACTGTTTGATGTATTTTAGTGAACTTAATTTTCCTGTGGACCAGTGAACAGCTTCAGGATATTCTGTGAATATAAGTCACATTTTTGTGTTTATTCTAAAATGTTCATGCTGGTTTTCTGAGTGTCGTATGAATGTAAACCATTCAAATCATTTGAAATACTGAATTTCAGACCATGTGTTTGAATTTAAGTGTGACAACTGATGAAGAACGTGAGGTTGTTATTTATATGACAGATTAGAGGATGAGGGGAGGGGGTGAGTAATGTGTTTAATCTGTTAATTCTGTGGATATACATGAAGAAGAATGGCTGTTCAATGTTACAACACGAAAAATCTGACAAAAGTTGTTGTTTTTTCCTAGTCAAACATGCATGTGCATTTTGCAGTTTAAGCTCTGGTAGTAGAAATGTGGTATGGCTTTGTGCCTTTGAAAATACAATAGAGATGATTGATGAGCTAGAAAATCTTTAAATTTAGCTCACAGGCAGAAGTGGAGGCAGAAGAGGTCTTTTTCTCAATGTTTTTCTTACTAAAAATCACACTATTGTTCTTATGTATGAGCCCGTCAAGCAAACAAGAGCTTTAAAAATTGTCATCCACAACAATTATTGGCAGGTTTACAAAGTTTTAAATGTTTGGCAATTGTGGCTTTGACAATACAGAAATCTCTGCGGCCTACAGTGTGTCAACGTTGACTCCTGTGTGGTATTTTGTAATAGTTACACAACATGCAATTGTACTGAGTCCCTGAGGCGTGAGTGGACAGCTCTTGATTGTGGTCCATTGTCTCTACGGGCTTGCTGAGGGGAATTTTGGCATGGTGATCCACACAGGGTCGAAGCAGAGGAACCAAAGTCATACTTTCAGGTTGCCATTGTATCTCCCTCTACTCCTCTCTTCTTACATATCTATAAAAGGTTCATCCCTGAACTGAGGTGTGTTTCCCAACAGCATCGTTAGCTAACTATTGTGGTAAGTTCCATTGAACTCTATTGGTAATGATGGAATTTGCGACCATAGTTGCTTTTGGGAAGCGCACCGCCTGGACGGTTCATCTGATGCAGCTTTTTTGCTGTTTTTCAGGGTCATTGCTAATGGGGTGAAAGGTGGAAATGATTCTCAAGGCCCACAGCTCAAGGGAGGCCCACAACAACTCTAGTAGGACTCATGCCAGACTAAGAAAAAAAAATAGAAAAAAAGGTACTGGTAATTTTCTGCCAGGACATGCAGACATTTTCTTAAACCTTAAAACCCAACACAATCCATTGCATATTTCATAATACAACTAAAACACCTGTGAAAAATCAAGATGGAACATTATTTTTAACACAGCACTTTGGGCACAATTTTTACAGACTTCTCTAAGAATATATAATTATCTCATTGTTTTTGTCACAATAAAACATACAGTAAAATAATAAAATTAATTTTATATTGATTTAACAACTTTTTTGTTGTGTAATATTAGAATATAGTATTAGTAGTAGTAGTAGTAGTAATTTTCTAAAATAATTCATCCCTAAAATATGTTCAGTGTGGTGCAACTTTCAAGTATATTTCAATCTATGGACCAGCCCCTCCAAAAATGAATGAACAAATGAGAAAGAGCCCAGATGCAGTGTGGATGCAAAACCAGGTTCTCTTCTAGGCTGAGTTTGTCAAGTAATATGAACAGTAACAGGTGGTTTATCACTCATGTCATTTACTGTAAAAGGAAATCATCCTCATTTATTTCTCACTTCATCACCTTAAAAATTAGAGTTGTTTATGGTTGCCATTCCTTTAAGCTAGCTTTATGCTTTAATAGACAAATACAATGCGCTGAAATGTGCAATTTATTACTTTACACTGTCAAATGGATTCTAAAAAAAAAAACATGCAACATGCTGAACATGTCCAAATTAACATAATTAAACTTCAATTTGACGAGCAATGGGATCAATTTCTTCATTAATTAATTTAAATATCTATTTGTTGGTATCAGTAAGAACAGTCAATGTAAAAACTGAATGAATGTATTTTTTGGACGCCTTTTTATTGCAGTCTTTTTACAGTATTGTAATGGCATTTGACAGAACCTGCTGTGATAGAAATGTGATGACAGAAAACTTTTGTTTTGCAATATTGTAGGATTGGTGGGGTTGGAAAATGACTTGAAGGGATCATTTACTTACATTCAAGTTGTTCTAAAACTTGAGAACTACGAGTTTCTTTCTTCTGTTGAGCATAAATAAGATATTTTGAAGAATATGGGTAGCCAAACTGTTGCTGGTCCCTATTGACTTCCACAAAATAAGTCATTAGGGACCACCAACTGTTTAGTTAGACACATTCTTCAAAAATATCTTCTTTTGTGTTCAGCAGAATAAAGATGGTTTGGAACAACTTGAGGGTGAGTAAATGATGAAATAATTTTCATTTTTGGGTGAACTATCCCTGTAAGGCAGATTCAAACTTGGGTTCCTGGCAGAAAAGTGCTACTGTACATTATGTCATGTACCAGACCAAACCAGACCATAACCCCATCTAGCTTAATTTTCATTTTAAAACAAGAGCCATAGCAGTCAAGGGAGCCATAATGCCTTTTTCGGCTGTACACCTACCATCCTTCACTTCAGTTTTCACAAATCCCTTCCAGTCTGATCTCTCACTGTTTGCTTTGTCTCAGTCTATTAATGTTTTTCTATTATCTGGTCTCCTTAGATGCCTTTAAGCTATAGGTGAAACGTGTATTTTGTTTGGTTTATCTGAGAGCGTCTAACTCCATTTTTCTCTTCACTTCCTATAACGGTACCTGAGGGATTAAAACAAAGAAAACTACACTATTATCAGATTGGCAGTGTGCACAGACACTAACACAAACACAGCCTGTATCCAGGACAGTGTGTTCTGTTGTTCCACTGTGTAAAGAGATGGATTCATCGTCTTTCATCTAGCACTAGAATCACAAACTGTTTGATCCAGCAGTAAAATATCATTGTCTTAAAACAACATTCACTAACAAGCAGCTCCGGAGAATTTAATCAAAGAACGGTCAAGCAGAAAACCTCAAAAGACTCAGTCTGTCAGTCTGGCCTGCATTAACATCAAATATTTGTAAAGATGGGAATCCTACGGAATCATTCTCTTTTTGATTCCGCTTCCACTTAACGTGTCTTGTATTCTGTTTGGAGTCAACATACAGTTGAATAATAATTTGATGTTAGCATGCTGCTAAGATAACTACACAAAACTCTTTTAATAAGCATAGACCATATATAGCACAATTTATAATAAGCAATCCTCTTTTCTCAATGGCCATCTTGGATGTTGCTTTCTTCATTAAGGATACTGTACATGCAATCCTGCTGTATAATTAGGCTAAATCAAGGTACACTATATAGCCAAAAGTATTGGGTCACCCCCTTCTAATGAACAGGTTTGACTACTTTAGTAATTTCCATGAGTACAAATCTTAATGTTTAAGCATATAATGATATTCTAGGGAATTGTGTGCTTCTAATTTTAAAGCAACAGTTTGGACAGACCCTTTTCTATTCTAACATGACAATGCCTCCGTGTATAAGGCAAGGTTCAAAAAGAAATGATTGATTTAGTCAGTGTGGAAGAACTTGACTGGTCTGCAGAAAGCCAAGTCCTAATCCAAACTGAACACCTCTGGTGTGACTTTAAATCACCAATGACTAGTACATATGGGTACAGTCATTTTAGACACTTCCGAAACTGTTGCAACAGAGATGGAAATACAATTTTTAAATTATGTTTCCATCTTTGTTGCCACAGTTTTGGAAGTGCCTTTTTCTGTTCTAAAGAAGGGGATGTCCCAATATGTTTGTTCATATAGTGTATGTACAAGTCATTGGTGTTTGGTGATGAGTTTTTAGCTCAAGGTCTGCATTTAAAGTCACACCAGAGGTGTTCAGCTTGGATTAGGACTTGGCTTTCTGCAGACCAGTCAAGTTCTTCCACACTGACTAAATCAATCATTTCTTTTTGAACCTTGCCTTATACACAGAGGCATTGTCATGTTAGAATAGAAAAGGGTCCTGTCCAAACTGTTGCTTTAAAATTAGAAGCACACAATTCCCTAGAATATCATTATATGCTTAAACATTAAGATTTGTACTCATGGAAATTACTAAAGTAGTCAAACCTGTTCATTAGAAGCGGGTGACCCAATACTTTTGGCAATATAGTGTATCTTAGGAGGCAGAATAATTCATATGCATATTTTGGAACAACTTTCATGGCTACGAAGCCTTGAAGGAATAGTTCACCCAAAAATTAAGATTTGTTGAAAATGTACTGAACCTCAGGCCATCCAAGATGTAGATGTGTTTGTTTCATCAACAAAACAGATTTGGAAAAACTTTAGCAATACATCACTTGCTCACCTCTGTAGTGAATGGGTGCCGTCAGAATGAGAGTCAAAACAGCTGATGAAAACATCACGATAATCCACAAGTAATCCACACAACTTCAGTCCATTGATTAATGTCTTGTAAATCAAAAATCAAGCTGCGTGTTTGTAATTAACAAATCTATCAAGGCATTTGTAACTTCATATTTTTCAAATACGAGTCCTCTATCCATAATATTGCTTTCTCCAGTGAAAAAGTTGGCTCGTCTGAATCAGGAGAGAAGTACGCACTGATCAAGCATCGTTTACAAATGAAAAAGTTCTAAACAAAAATGTCAGTGGATTTTAATGTGGACAGCAGGGGATGAACTTTTACACTGGAGGAAGCATAATTATGGATTATTTACTTTGATGTTTTTATCATATGTTTAGACTCTCATTCTGACGGTACCCATTCACTGCAGAGGATCCATATAAGTAACTGATGTAATACTAAATTTCTCCAAATCTTTTCCAGTGAAGAAACAAAGTCATCTACATCTTGGATGGCCTGAGGGTGAGTAAATTTTCAGCAAATTTTCATTTTTGGGCAAACTATTCCGTTGTTCTTTCTGGCAACTCAATATGTTTTAGAGCAGATCAAACTCATTTAATCTTAAAATGGATTTGGCATTCACAGTGGATGTGTGCTAAACAGATATTAATGCAGTTAGAAGAAAGCATTGGAGAAGTGGTTTATCTGTAAGCCAACATCACTACCATCTGCTTCCATAACGGCAGCTGGATGTGGAATTGGTGTGAAGTTCAGTGTTACAGTATCACCATCTAGAAGAATAAATACAAGAGCTTGTTTATTGTCATCTCTAGTCAAGCTATCTTCCAGTAAACTTCTTCCAGTGAATTTGAACTTTGTTCAGGTTACACAGAAAAGGAGTAAATGCCAGGAAGCCTGGACATAGATGCAAAAAAAAAAAAACAGAAGAATGACCTTAAAAATATATAACTCAAAAGAAACAGACGCTCATTTTGGGAAGACAAATACAATGTAGGTGGTTGTGGTTTATGGCTGGAATCCCATTACACATGAGATTTTTGGCTTTTTTATTGAGAGTTTTGATTTGAACATAATAGTTCAAATCAGTTTTCAACATCTGTGTTGGTCTGGATCTGGATTCTTGTACGTCCAGTTTTGTTTAATAAAGAGCTAAAAAATAGTTCATAAAATACTAAAGTAAATGGATCAAGTAAACTTCATTTTACAAATTTAACTTGGCTGCAGCCTACGAAATCAATGCAGCAAAACAAAATGTTCAGGAATTGTTGCATAAGCTCATTTTAAATGGAACAAGCAGAAAAATCTGCATTTTGAGTACAAGAAAAGAAAAGGAGACCAAAGGAGAATCTCAAACTTCAAATCTCCTGTATCAACATTTTTTAAAGAAATTAGTACTTTATTAAGCAAGAATGCATTAAATTGATCAAAAGTGAGAGAAGAATGTTACATTGTCCCAAAAGATTTTTATTTCAGATAAATGCTGCTCTTTTGAACTTTTAAAGCAGCACAACTGTTTTCAACACTGAAAATAATAAGAAATGTTTCTTGATCAACAAATCAGCATAATAGAATGATTTCTGAAGGATCATGTGATGCTGAGACTGAATATATTAAAGGGTTAGTTCACCTCAAAATGAAAATTCTGTCATTAATTACTCACCCTCATGTCGTTTCAAACCCGCAAGACCTTTGTTCATCTTCGGAAAACAAATTAAGATATTTTTGATGAAATCTGAGAGCTCTCTGACCCTGCATAGACAGCAACGCAACTGTAATGTTCCCATGTCGCAAAGAAAACAAAAATAACAAAATTCTTCTCCCCCGAGTTGCCGTCTTCCGCCATTTTGGAGAATACCCAAGAGCGTAATCAATGTAATCAGCATTGTTTACGTTCGGGAGGAAAGCGCGCACATGAACTTAATGAATGTAATCAGCGTTGTTTACGCTTAGGGGAAAGTGTGCGCATGCGTTATGATACTCTCCAAAATGGCGGAAGACGGTAACTCGGGGAGAAGAATTGTTGAATAAAGTCATTATTTTTGTTATCTTTGCGCACAAAAAGTATTCTCATAGCTTCGCAAAAAAATTGAAGTTGAGCCCCTGATGTCACATGGACTGTTTTACCGTTGTCTTTCTACGTTTCTGGACCTGGGGACTTAGTTGCGTCGCTGTCTATGGGAGAGTCAGAGAGCTCTCAGATTTCATCAAAAATATCTTAATTTGTGTTCCGAAGATGAACGAAGGTCTTGCGGGTTTGGAACGACATGAGGGTGAGTAATTAATGACAGAATTTTCATTTTTGGGTGAACTATCCCTTTAAAAAAGAAAAATATTTTCAATTGTATCAATATTTCAGAATATTGCCCTTTTTAATGGAGAAAATTGATTAGCTTTTGAGTATGTTTTTATAATAAGAATAAAAAAGTTCCATTCAAAACAATTCCATTATTATTAATCATAATAATCATTTTGTTATTTTACAAAGGCTTAGTTTAACTATATGGAAAAGATTTTCTAAATTAGTTCAGTGAATGTTATTATTTGAATGTATTGTTCTCTTCCCTTTCTCTCAAACCTTCTCCATTTTGGACCAGCCCTGCTGAATCATGTTAAATGAAGATGAAACAGCGCTGGACTGCTGTGTTTGTATGTGAAAGCACAGCTGTGTAGGCAATACTAGGTCAGCTGGACCTCTCTGTGCCCTGTTTTGGGATGTTTGTGTGTGTGTGTGTGTGTGTGTGTATTTCCTCAGGTGTTTTCCTGCTTTGAAGCTTGATGGAAAACTCTTTATAACATCAATAAACTTACTGAGCACCAATTCAGCCTGTGAATCCACAAAAATGTCGTTTTCCTGCAACCGTTTCATGACAATTGCAGTTTCCATGAAGTTCTGTTCCTGCACATGACAAAGTGCGCTGTCGACAAGGTTAAGGGGAAGAAACAGAATCTCTCAAGTGAGCACGGCCAACAATTCGTGAGTAATGGGAACCACATGTATGAAATTTTGATTTAAGTGGTAATACATGAGAAAACTAAAGCTTCATCTTTTCCTGCAGGTTCTGTGTAACTCTACCTCTCCACGGTTAACCTTCAGGCAGGAGGGAAGGAGATGTGAGGGGTGTGATGAGGTCAATCCCCTGGTGCATGATAGTGAAACTGAAAAATATGGACTCATGGCACACGCTACAGCATTTCCTGTACAGAGACTGGAATGTGGAGGTACAACACAGTGATAAATATGACAAATTACGTCTTGCTTATTTTTTCCTCAAACATCTTAATCCATTTTGTAACATTTTATTAGAATTTTAAATTTATTTATTAGATGTCACAAGAAGTAGTGTAAAGAGCAAACACTGAGTTTCTGTAACCATTTGCATGTATTATTATTATTATTATTATTATTATTATTTTTTTTTTTTTTTTTTTTTACAGAATGATGTGCAAAGCTTTTGTAAGAGTTTAATATATGTATATGCCATTTAGAGGGCATCTGTACCATAGTTAGAGTATGAGTTAGAAAGCATTATTACTTTATCAAAAAAAATAATAAATAATAAAATAAAAAATAAAAAAAGTAAAAAATAATAATGAAACAGTTTGCATCAATATTTTTAAGTTATGACAACTTCTAAAGAAATTGTTCAACCAACAAACTACATTGAGTTAGAAGAACTTTTGAACATATATTTTTTTTTACTTTTATAAGCATATTTTTTGCTCCAATAATGGATTTGTGGGCCTGGAACCAATTAAAAGGTTTAATTAAATTCTTAAATTAAAATGTTAAACTTGCAACCATGAATTTACTTAAGTTGTGGTAACAGGTCCACTGAATTATTCTTTTTTTTTTTATTCTTTTTTTTTTTTTTTTTTTTACAGTGTATTTTCCTTGTCTATAAATCTCATAAGCTGTATATTTTGTGACTCTTTGGAGACAGTTGGTATCTCAATAACAACAATTACTATTTTTCTTTCTTCTCATATTGCAAGTCAGCCAACTTTTGTAATTTTGTTTATAGACCCAGTGTTCAATGCTGACTTCATTGTTTTTTTAACAGCGTTTGTAAGGGGATATTGTGAGTTGTTCGTTGATTTTTTTTTTTTTTTTTTTAGAGTTATCATTTTGCATTTTGAATGTTCTGGGCCTGTCCTCTGAGCTGCACATTATTGATTTAAAACTAGCATTTCAAATGCTTAAAAGCCTGACGTTTATTTAAGGGGAGCCAAGAATGTCTGAAAATGGAACTGAATAAAAGATCTTACATTTCTGGCTTGGAAGGTGTAGTAAAAGTTGGACAGTTATGCTAAATGAATAACAGTGTATGATTGGAGCACATAAATAGATGACTGAATGTTCTTAAATGTTGTCCTCATGAAGTAATCCCATGACCTTTTGTCTTTTTCTCACAGTACGTGGTATTACAATGTAATAATACATATATAAGTGCTCTATTACAATGCAATTATAATTATTTGTTGTGAAACACTAATGTAATGATCCTAAATGAGTGTTTGCCTCATAACTTTACCCTATAAAACATCTTGCCACCGGAGAATTGTATTAAGGCACAGTTCACTGTTGGTTTGTGGCCTCTGGCCTTGTAAAATAAATATTTGATCAGAAAAGCTAGTTACTGCAGGCTTTTGATGGCTGTGTAATACTCTGCGCTGTGACTCTGGGTATGAGGGGAGTAAACTGGCTTCCCCTCTGGTTCACAGAGAGTGTATTTCTGTGGGAGCCAATAAAATCACATCACAGTCTATTACTCAAGATTAATCTAATAATAATGTCATAATTCTCAGAATACGTCCTGATGACATCAGTTTTATTTATTTCTCATAGCTCTTCCTCTGTAGGCTAGGTGCTCCTCAGTTTGAACGAATCTAAACAGTTGCAGAGAATTTTATTTTTGACAGGAAACACTCTCAACACAAAGCATTCATCAAATGTCAAATTTACACTGCAAAGATGGCACAGAAGCGCTTCTGAATTGGTATTTAGAGTCACAGTCTGTTTAATGCTGCTTGGAGGTGGCATGAATGCATTTACATAGCAAATTTAACTGTATAATGGTTTATAGCAGCCATTACTTACAAAGTAAGTTTAGTATTTGTGTTTGGTATAACAGCACTGTATAAAAGAAGGAAAGTGTTTTTGCCCCAATAGGCCTCATATCCTTGTCTTCAAGCCCTATGATTACAATGACAATGAGGGACTGTTGTAATCCAGCACACATTGCAGTTTAATGATTGTTTGTGGAGTCGATACTGTGGGTTGGCGATGTACAGAATAATGTAGATATGTTACATTTTAGGCCTTGTTCTCCTGTTACATAGAAAACTAATATGTAGGTCAAGAAGGTCGTGGTCAGAAGCCCATTTTCTTGGAAGAGTAAAGCTTAAGCACAGCGCAACAGAATGCCATCCTTTGGGATTTTGGGAAGCAGCACAGCAGACCTGGATAGCCTGGGAATGCTGTAATGGGAGGTCTCATCCAAGAACTTTCTTAACAACTCAGTTTGAATCCCCAAGGGACGACTGTGAGAAATTACCAACAGGCACAGAATCATCTCATATTGCAAAAGACCATTGGTGAGTCTCATATATGGAAATTTTGTGACTTTGAAAGTCCTTTTTTCAAGATATTTTTTTTTTTTTTTTTTTACCTTCAACTGCATCTGTTTGTGTGTTTGTAGAAATTAATAAGCAAGGCATTGCAATCAGTTCTGACAGTAGTTGTGTTTCCATCCAAAGATGCGAATTTAACTTCGGTCAATGCGCAAAACTGGAATGTCACATAAAACATTTGCGAATAAGCACCGTTTCCATCCAATGATTCAAAAAGAACAAAATCGTCACTTTCTAATAAACTGGCACTAAATGTCATTAAGAAAAGTAAGAGAACCAACTGAATACAAGAATTTTCATATATGATAATTTACTTGCGTCTTAAAGCGCGCAGACGAAAAAAAAAATGCCGTCATTGCTTTCAGAGGTGGATGCCTGCTGTTTGGGAACGCAGTCGTCTAAGACATTTACACAGAAATACTTTGATGACAGACTTTGCTCAGGCATTTCAGAATGACCAAAACAAAATTTTAGATGCTGTGCAACAAGATCAGAGGGCTGGTTAGTCAAGTTATCCTGTCCCATCGTGCAAAGTCACATGACTTTTTTGATGCGCATGGTGGAATTTATTCGGTAAATGTGTTTCCATCATAGTTTATGCGCATTTTTTCTTATTAAATAAAAAGTTTATCCTACTCAATTGTGCACATAAGTTTTTTTATGCACATTTTTAGAATTTATGCGCATCTTGGCGTTTCCATCCAGAGTTTATAATGTCCATCCAGCGTTTATAATGTCAGCCATACAATTGCTATTCTTTTTCATTTTCCATTCATCAAAAAAAAAAGTATAGCTTCCACAAAAATATCAAGCAGCACATCAGTTTTAAACTGATCATAATAGAAATGATTCTTAAGCACTAAATCAGCATATTAGTATGATTTCTGAGCTTTATCACATGAATAAATTACACTATAAAATATAATATACTCAAATACAAAGCAGTTTAATTTGTAGGAATATTTAACAGTATTACTGTTTTTACTGTATTTTTGATTAAGTAAATGCTGGAAAAATAAATATATCAATAAAGTTGCCGGTATGGAAAACTTTCTTCAAAATTTCATTCAAAATTTCTCCACTCTATAGAAAAAGAACTAGCAAATAAGAGGATAAAAGTGACCAAATTTTATTTTTTAGCTGAACTGTTTCTGACGAAAGTCCTGCCGTGGTAAATCAAATCATGTTAGTTTGATTTTGTTTGAAGGTCATTTATATTTGCGTTTATGTCAGTATATGTTTACGTGTATGTGCAGGAGATTATTTGTGTTTGCTTTATTTCCAACATTCCCAGCATTCCCCCATGACTCACTGAGAAACTGACTTTATTTATTCAAGTCCAGATTTGCCCTCCTTCACTCTAATATTAACACATTACTGGAACTGAAATTACTGGCATTAAAATTCTTATTTACTCTTTGATTCGTCTCCCATTATATTACTTCCATGCATGCTTTAGTGAACACACACTGCACCAGGGTGTGGACTGGCTGTGATGATTCACATATTATTGTCATTGACCTCAGGACTCTCATCCCTTAATCAAGCCAAGAGCAAGCGAGAAAGAGCTGGAGGAGGAGATGTGAAGAAAGAGACAGTCTTCATTTACATCTGGCTGAACGTCAGGTTAGATCACCTCCACATGTACACCCTGCTCTTCCTAAAACCAGTTGATCTTTCTGAACATCTTTCAAAGATTGAAATTAGAATTTCTAAATCTGTGTGTACGTAAATACTTTTACATTTTACATGCTGTTGATACATACTTGGGGAGATGATTGATGCATGTTGTTCTGAGGTCTGGGACACAGGCTTATGGCGCTGCATGTACTTCATTAAACTTTGTTGCACCATTTTAACATAGATGTCTCTGCAATCATGCAAAGCGCACATGTTATATGGGGCACTGCATGATTAATACTCTAGAGCAAGTTTTTTTGTCTTTGCATGTGTGTTTATGTGTGCCACTCTGCTCCTCACTGTTTCACGTCACCTAAATCAGCAAATAAAACTTCTTGACAGAGGCACACAAATCAATAACATGTACGATAAAGTCATTCAATCCATAGCTCTGGTGAGCGGCCCCTTCTAACACTGAGTTTTATTGGGAGACCTTCATTCAGCCAGAGACAATGGAACTGAGCCACGCACTGGCACTGAGGCCAAAACCAGATACTCATCAAACCTCCCGAGCACCTCTCGCTTTCTGCTCACTCTAAGCTACATGCCTATAGTTACATATAGTATATACTTTTTTTCTTTTTTCTTTTTTTTAACACATGAATACGAAGACAGATTTCATCTTGGCCCTTATTGAAAACAATGTTATAAACATTACGTCAAATTATGTGTAATTGTTTCAATATTTTCATTTATTTATTTATTTATTTTGAAATTTTAAAATTCTAATATTTTATATATTTATTTATTCAAATTATAAATATGTTTTTGTGAATGTGAGCACATTAGAGACAGAATTTACATCTAGGCCCTTGTTATCACAAAGAGGAAAAAAATGGTCTGAACATTGTAAAATTATCTACTTATTTATTAATTTGTCTGTAGAAAAGGTTTCATAAACTGAAAAAAAAACTTGTAAATAAATAATTATTCATTCATTCATTCCTTTTTAATGTTTTTATAATTGTGATCACATTAGAGACAGAATTAATCAAGGCCCTTGTGGTCACAAAGAGGAAAAAAAACTGTGTAAATATTGTCAAATTATGTATTTATCTGTAGAAATTGTATCATAATTAGAAAAAAAAAAACATTAAAATTTAAAAAATCATTAAATATTAAATATTAATTTAAATAATTTCAATGTTTACATTTTAATTTGAAACATGTACAGTATATTTATTTATATTATAAATATGTTTTTATGAATGTGAGCACATTAGAGACAGAATTCATTCACCCTTGTCATGAAAATCAAAGCCTTTGTTCTCATAAAGGGGGGAAAACAGTGTAAATATTGTCAAATTATGTATTTATCTGTAGAAATGGTATCAAAATTTGAAAAAAAAAATACATTAAATTTTAAATATTCATTTAAGTAATTTATTTTAAATGTTTTTGTTTTAATTTATAACATATATTTATTTAAATTATAGATATGTTTTTATGAATGTGAGCACATTAGAGACAGAATTCAACTCTCAGTGTTTAGACGTGTCAATGTCATCAAGATTAAAATCAGTGTTGGCTGTGGTAAATCTGGACCCAGAAATCAAGATTAAATCTAAATATTTGGATGCTCAATTCTGAGTCACTCTGGACAAACTCATGATGAGAATTCTGGGAAATTTCAGTGTGCAGTATCTCACCAACTGTGACCTAAAGTTTATTGTAGAGGATCATGTTGTTGTATATTATTACGTATATCATATATGATTACACCCCATGCCCTGCATTATATCAGCATTACAGTTTGCTTGATTTGCCAAGGTTTGCAAAGGTTTGCAAACCATCCGTTGCCTGGTTAGAGAAATGACTACCAGATGTCTTCACTGCAAAGATAAAGTACCTGCATGACGGTCCAATCAGATAGATGCTCAGGGCGTTTCCAAGTATTCTCCTCTCATATGGGCTCATATGCATAAGTAAACAACCTGGGCGGTTTGTTAATGTGGGAACAGAGCAGCTGCCTTAATGGGTCATTGAACAGCCGTGGCTTCGTCTCTGAGGATCTGATTTACACCTCATGTAAGGAGCTGTGAATGGAGAGAAGGAATGAAATGTGCCCTGAGAGGGCAGCTTGCGTCTTCCCTGTGAGACACGTTTGCCGTGGTGTCCGTTGTGTCAAGAGATTTACTGGCAGCTCTGTGTTTGTTAGCACCACAAAACCACATAAAACACAATGAGCTCTGAATCTCTGAAGATCAATGGAATGAACAACAGAAGCAGGCCGACCAGCTGCTCAGTGGAGGCATCTGTAGTGATGGCCATTATCAGTAATGCACTGATTGCCCAATTTGCTTTTGCTAACATAATTTTGGCTGTTTGTATCATTCTACTTGACTGTGTTGGTTCGTTCCAGAGTGGTGGAGATTTTGACTTTTGAAGCATGACTCTTTGACTTTTTTGGTGGCGACAAGACTTCATGAGTGATTCCTTAAATACATTATTTAACCAGTTCTTCCAAAACACTGATTCAATCAGTAACCAAACAAGTATGTCTTCAATCATTCACTGAAATATATATGCATGTGTGTGTGTGTGTGTGTGTGTGTGTGTGTACTTGTTTATTCTACATTGTGGGGACCAAATGTCCCCACAAGGATAGTAAAACCTGAATTTTTTTACATTGTGGGGACCGGCCTGCAGTCCACACGAGAGGAAAAAAAAATAGTAAAAATAGTAAACAGTGTTTATCTGAAAGTGTAACAGTGCAAACAGGTTTTCTGTAAGGTGTAGGTTTAGGGGTAGGATTGGGTTAGGGAATAAAAAATATTGTTTGGTCAGTATAAAAACAATAGAAGTCTATGGAAAGACCCACAATTCACAGAAACTGACAAACACACACACACACACGTGTGTGTGTGTGTGTGTGTGTGTGTGTCTGTGTGTGTATAGATATTTATATTCAGGAATTAAACCATTTAATGTGTCTTCATGAGCTGTTGAATGTTAATTCAGCTGATTCGTTCATAATGCTGATTCATTTAGGAACAAAACAAGTCAGTTTCTTTTTGAATAAGTTATTCATTCAGCTGATTTGTTCAAAACACTGATGCATTCCTGAACATAAAAAATTATTATCTTTATGAGTGAGTCAATGAATCATCCATTCAACCATTTTTTTTTTTTCAAAAACAATAATTCATTCAGGAATTAGACAAGTAACTGTCTTTATGACTGAGTCTCTTTATGCATCACTTACTCAACCCATTCATTCAAAATTTGATTTATTTAGGAATTTATGAGTGATTCACTGAATCATTTACTCAACCGATTTGTTCAAAAGTACTTATTTTTGAGAAATAAAGCAAGTGACTGTCATTATGAGTGGTTAATTGGATTGTTCATTCAACCAGTTCATTCAAAACATTATTTTTTTTTCAGGAATGTAATGACTGAGTTTATTAGTAATTCACTGAATAATTTACTAAACCGGTTTGTTCAAAATTACTGATTTATTCAGCAATAAATGAAGCCACTGTCATTATGAGTGACTCACTGAATCATTTACTCTACCGATTCATTCAAAAGAACTGATTTATTGAGGACTAAAACAAGTGACTGTCAATATGACTATGAGTGATTCATTGAATCGTTTATTCAACCAGTTCATTCAAAACTTTAATTTATTCAGGAATCTAACAAATGAATGTGCTTATTAGAGATTAACTGAATAAATTACTGAACAGATTTGTTCAAATGTACTGATTTATTCAGGAATAAAACAAGTGACTGTCATTATGAGTGATTCATTGGATCGTTTACACAACTGATTTGTTTAAACACACTGATTCGTTGAGGAATTAAATAAGTGACAGTCATCAAATAAGTGGCTGTAGTTAGTGATTAGTGAATAAATGAATAAATTTACTTAAAAACACTGATATGTCCCGACTGTCAGGTAGCATTTTTGTGTTTTTCTCATTGTTTCTTGTTGCAAAACTAAATATTGAATTTATGTGCTAAAATCACTTAACTAAAATCATTTGTACCATAGACATTGTTAATGTTGAAATATCTCCAATCTGCAAACAGTTTGTTCTGCATATCAAGTATGAGTAAGAGTATGTGCTGCACAGTATCAAACCTGACACTAGTTTGGGCATTCCAAAGAATCTAGGCCAACCAAACGCAATGTAATCATTGCCCCCTGTGTGTATGATTGTGTGTGCTGTATGTGTGTGATCCATTTGTCTCCTTCAGTCACTATCATCCAGGAACAGGCCTGTCTGCATGTTCTGTTACCCTACATGCTTATTCATTTATCAGTTATATGAGTGACAGGAAACCTTGAGTAATTCATATCACGCACAGACAGATGGACAGGGAGATTGAATGAGATTTAAAAAAAAAAAAAAAAAGCTAATAAGGCAAAAGCATAAATAATGGCTTTTCGCTGTTAGGGGGATCCCAGTTAATCACAGCAGCTGTTTTTGATTACTCTGGCCTGGTGGGAGGGATGCGTTATGAAGCCCTTGCTGATGGGGTTTACTGCAGCAGAGCGTGGAGACCGTAGCCCCAACACTGTACGTCAAATGGGACGAGGGTAGTGTTGTTTGCGTGCTTGTGTGTGACAAGGGAAGGAAGGGGTAGTGACCGGCCTGCTGGAAAACTGAAGTCTGCTTCTTATTAGTGTGACGAGCGTTTGGGTTCTGGTCTAAAGTATCCCAATATCCTCTTCTATAATCCACTCTCTCCTGCCGAAAGGATCCAGCTGTGGGTCAGCGCTAGGGGAAGGATACTCTGAGGCCTTCAAAATTAAAAGCGGCATTTACTTCGGGGATCTACAATGGCATTTCAGTGCTTCATCTTGTATTATGAATAGGCCTATAAGTTTTAAATACAATTGTATGTTTTACCGAGTAATGCAAAGAAACTACATGCAATTAATGCATATTTATTGGTGTTTGTACTATTACTGAACTGAAAATTTGGCCCATTAATCATTCTGAAGTATTTATGCAAAGGACAAAAATGATATTACATCTATAGTGATCAAATTGCAATGAATGTAAATTACAAGGTATGTAACAAATGAATGTGCTTATTTGTGGTTAACTGAGTAATTTGTGTCTGAATCTCTTTATGAATCACATACTCAACCCATTTGTTCAAAATTTGATTTATTGAGGAATGTAACAAATGACTGAGTTTATGAGTGATTCACTGAATCATTTACTCAATCGATTTGTTCAAAAGTACTGATTTATTGTGGAATAAATCAAGTGACTGTCATTATGACTGATTCATTGAATCATTTACTCAACCGATTTGTTCAAAAGAATTGATTTATTGAGGACTAAAACAATTGACTGTAAATATGAGTGATTAATTGGATTGTACATTCAACCAGTTCATTCAAAACATTATTTTTTTCAGGAATGCAATGACTGTGTTTATTAGTAAATAACTGAATCATTTACTAAATCGATTTTTTTCAAAAGTACTGATTTATTTAGGAATAAAACAAGTGACTGTCATTATGAGTGATTCATTGAATCATTTCTGCATTATGTCTCTAGTGATCAAATTACAATTTTCGCCTGGCATATGACAAAATGGGTGAAAAAAGCCTATAGACTTCCTATCATTCAGAAAACTTCATAAAGACTGATGGACTGATAAATGACTGTTGTTATTCTGTCAAAGCATCCAAGAATCATTAATATGATCCTCAGTTTGGAGGAGTTTGTCCAAAGAAAGTATTACAAATAACCATGACTCTGACGCAGATCAGCACTTGAGGATGTTTATGAGTGGATTAAGCTACCAATTCAAACATTCCAGTCTATCTATCAAATTCTCACTCACTGTGATTCAGATAAAGATATGACAGAGATCTGTCCAATCACTCAACTCAACTACACATGAACACATTTCATGCTTTCTCTCACTCACTCACTCACTCGCAAACACAATTCCTCACGGGCTCCCAGGGGAAGGACTTAGATTTATGTATGTTTATTTACTTCAGCACAAGCGATCTCCTGTGGTCTCGTAGGGTTCAGCATTCCCAGAGGAAAACAAGGAATTTCTTTCACCACAAATTCAAACAACAACCACACAATTCCAAGGAGCTCTTTATCACTTCTTCTCATCAAAAAAAGTCTAAATTTATAGACTTTGTTAAAGGCTATATGCTCTAGTTTCTAGTGTAGCCTATTTTAATTAACTTCTGTCTTTTACTCAGAACTACTTTTCTTTTCCCAGGTGTTTTGAGGGTTTTTCTTTGTGTTTGTGTCCTGTTCTTAATAGAGATTGCTCAACTTGCTTTGGAAGATCTTGTGAAAAAGAAGTACACTTTAGCATACTTTTAAAAAGAGTAGCCTACTTTTAACGAAATAATAGGCTAAACTTTAATAGAATATACTAAACCCGTATGCAGTTTTGTATATTTTTGCGAATTTGGAGCCCCCTACAGTTAAGTTAGTGGAACTCACTGTCGTAATTTCAGTAAATAGCTGTGCACGTGCATTTGTTGCTGCCATAAAGCAATCTGCTCTTTTCGCGGAATTTCGTATACTGCTCAGCAAACTTAATAGGGACGTTTTGAGAACAGGCTGATATTTCAAGGTTAAAAATATACATTCAGTTGCTTGAAGTGCAAACTAAAGTTATTTACAGTTAAATTAAAATGTTTAAATTTATAATGAACGCAATTAGTTGAACTTTTTGACCGACTTAAGTACATTTTTACATCCAATTTCATAGGCTATGTCTGTTGTCTTTGATATCTGGTTAAAAATTATAGTATTTATGGTAATATATTTCCATTTGAATTTCTGTTAAAATTTGTATGTCATGTATTTAAATATTTCTAATTACACATTTGTAATGATGAAGTTGCTATTTAGTACATTTAAAATGGGCTATATTAAATGTAATATCAAATAACACAATTAAAATTATAATCATGTACTTTACATGTTTTCTTTTTCAAAAAATGCACTTTCTAAAATGGAACTTTTGTATTTTAAACACTTGAAAGTCATGAAAGTGTCCTCTCTGTAAGTACATTTAAGTGGCCTTTTATTTTATTTATATTATCCACAAGTAGTTCTTTGAAAAATATTCTTGTAAGATGTGCACACTTCTTTTTTACAAGGGAGTTCAAGGCTATGGCCCATGACTAAAGAATTGTTTGATGAAAGGAAGACTAGCATATTGTTAGCATCACATTCATGTCCTAAATTAAACACAACTGTCGGATGGTGAGTCATACGCCGACACAGGGAACCAAATGTGTGTGTAAGTACACAACAACCAAAACATTTGGTTGCTTGTATTAGGTAGGCAGAAGCCATCGATTGGTCACGGTTTGATGGTTTTTCATATAATAAACTTCCCCCGTTTTCACAGCCGTGGTCAGGTTTTGGAGCAAATATGAGACAAACGTTATTTTGTGTGTTATTAAATATAGCTAAGACAAACAGTATTTGTACTTCACAATTTTTTCAAAGAGGAAAAATAAAAATGACAGCCTAATGTGAAGAACGTTTACGCTTCATTTTTCCCCACATCTTCTATAAAGTACCCCATAATAGGAATACTGATTCTGAATGATTCGTGAACACCGCACGACTTTACGAGCTCTGTGTTTGCTCTGAACCCAATGGTGAAAAATCTGTTGAGGTTGAAGGAGTTCATGCACGTCACATTTGTGGTGTGCTAATGTGTTTTCTGTGGCGGAATCAGGCAATCGGCCATTTACAACACATAGATCCTCTGCTTTTAGACATATTGCCATTTTCTTTCACTGAAATACACTTAGATAGTTTAGACACAGAATTTGTGTTGGCCTTTGTACATGTTTTGAGTGAAATAATCCTCTTTTCACCCTTTTTTCAGTGTTATGACATTGAACGTGTCAGTATTAGTGTATATTTCATACAGACAGTAGAAAGCACATTAGGATTTGGCATTGAACTTCATTTATACAACAGTTATTCGTTCCTGTCCTCAAACTTGATTGGTCGAGTTGTGTTCCAAGAGTGCTGATGTAACAGTCCAACAGCAACTAAGTCTGACTTTTCACTGTTTGTATCACTGCGCTTGCCAGTGTTTGTTTTACACAGATTAAACTGTGTAATAGTGGTGTATATTTTTGTTAAAATAAAAAATTCACCCAATCTGTTAAAATCTTTAAATTCGTGTTTTTGATCACCCTGAATCGATGGATGGATGTTATTAATATTATCATGAATGGATCATCCATGCATGTTTCATATTCTAACTTTTTTATTTATTTATTTTTTTTACATTATTTTTATTTATTTTTTGACATTGTCATTTTTAATTAAAATATCATAATTTGATCTTTTTACAATTAACTGCAAGTTTTCATTCTTGAGATCTGCCTCCATCCAATCAACAACTGTCGAACAGAATCAAGTCCCCACTCTACTTTTTTTTTTTTCTCTTTGGAGAATCTGCTATTTCTGTTACAATGTAACTTTAATTGCTCATTTTGCAGGTTACATTGTTATGCCAGTAGGTGATGGCAAGTGACTGTCCTTAGGAGTGATTAATTGAATAACTCATTCAACTGACTCACTGATTTCTTTCAGGAACAAACAAGTGACTGAATTTGGAACAGCATTCTGGCTTACTACTCTTCTACTATTTCTGTGTTCCTTATCTGTATCTTTACCAAATTTAGTCAATGTCTTTATGAGTGAATCATTGAATCCTGAACTCAAACTATTATTTTAACAACTTTATTTCAACTGAAGTGACTGGCTATGTCCCAAATCACATACTGTCTGAGTAGGTAACTTCTTTTGAATAAGTAATTACTTAGTGATCATTAAAAATATATATTCTGTATAGTATGAATGTAATCAAGACATACTATATTCATCATGCTGTCATTGTCATGTGACCTGCCAGTGTCAGTTGTGTTGCTTCACTGCCATTCACAAATCCTCTCCTGTGGCCTCAAGGGATATTAAAGTGCTAGTCCACTAGATGAGCACTTCAGAATCTCACTGGAAGAAGCAGATCAACTGGGTATGTTCTGGTTACTGTGTCATTAACATTTTTGAATTCAGACATACTACTTTTTTGACATGACTGTTTGTCGCCTACTAAGTAGTCCTAGTAGCATATTCGAATATAGCCACTGTCTTTTTTAGTGAATCACTGAATCATGAACACAACCGATTCATTCAACAACATTGCTTTTTTAGGAATGAAACAAGTGTCATTTTTTTGAGTGTCATTGACACTTAACTGATTCATTTAGAAGTGCAACCACTTTGTGTTACCGAGACACAAAATCACTGTTGATTCTGCTGTTGACACTGCTTAGTGCTTAGTAACTATTTTCGTGGGCGGAGCGATTGTTTACCTAAAATGTAAGTTACTCAGTATTTCCTTGTTTAATGTACTGTTTTGTTTAAGCAATATCACATTTGCAATTACGCTGTTGGTCTAATTTGTCAGCACTGCTTGTGCTTAACGTATAAATGCAGAATTTTTGGGGATGCATCACTAAAAGGTCCTGCCTGTCATAATATATCATATGTTAACCCATGTGTATAAAACATACCCTTTTTTAAATGTGTGGCCTATTAGCCTACTCAATATGCTGGTCCTGAATAATGCCAGAAACCCAGTGTTGGCAGTAATTCAAAATGCGTAGGTTAGCACAGGTTAGCGGACTTAAAAGCCCCGGAGGCAACTAGAACATTAGCGCCACTCAACACTAATTACCCACTCGAACAGGGGCGCATAATTAGCCTTGTCAAAAAATGTGATTAAGCACTATATCCACTTGCATACAAATGGCTGTATCCATGACCTCTGCTCTGCCCGGGATTTGCCCCGCAATGTTAAAACTATTTAGAAGGGTGTAGCACCCAGTTCAGCCAGCAAACACAGCAACTCGTGATGAACAAAATATGACTTTAATCATAGATATATGCCAGATGTTTGTTAAAGACATGCTCTGTGTTTGAACTAAGCTTGTTTTACATATAAGCACTGGAGAAACAGAGTCACGGGGGTGGGGGAACTAACCAATGAGCATCTCTCATCACTGAAGCCCACTAACAGCATAAATCCGGCTGTACAAGCCCCATGGACCGGGGGAAGTGTTGATTAATAAGTCATTGTGCTCAGTTACTTTTCCTTTTCTTTTAAGTGAGTGTTATAAGCAGCATTCCGGGATCTAATTACTGTAAACACAACATACGCACAGCATCACATTAAACGTCTGTGAGGCGATTAGATATTTCCACAGAGCCCTCTGCCACATACTCATTTCCAGTAAACTGATTTCTGAGGACTAGATGAGTAACTTCAGACTGATGAAGTACTGATAATATTTGACAGAGGCAAACTTTATCATTTTTATTAGTGATAGAGCACAAAAAGACAATCCAAACCATGACTTCACCTAAATACACTTTGATAATATATAAGAAATATAATGAGAAATATTCCATAATTTATATGGAATTAATATAATAAATATTCAATTAAAATAATTTTTCCATAATTATAATTAAATAATTCTTACAATTTTCTCAAAATTGTTCCTCAGAATTCTGAGAAAAAAGTCAGAACTGCAAACTTGCAATTCTCAGAAAAATAGTCAGAATTCAGAGAAAAGTCAGAATTGTGAGATATAAACTTCATACTTTTTTTTTCCCAGAAGTTATTCCAGAAGGTTAATTAAGATTTTGAAAATAATTAAAAATACGACTGCAAACTTGCAATTAAGATATATTAGAAAAGTCAGAATTGTGAGATATAAACTCTGAATTACTGAGAAAAAGTCATAATTGTGAGATATAAACTCTGAATTCAAATAAAAAGTCAGAAATGTGAGATATAAACTCTGAATTACTGAGAAAAAGTCAGAATTGTGAGATATAAACTCCAAATTTTAATAAAAGTCAGAATTGTGAGATATGAACTCCAAATTCTAATAAAAGTCAGAATTGTGAGATATAAACTCCAAATTCTAATAAAAGTCAGAATTGTGAGATATAAACTCCGAATTCTAATAAAAGTCAGAATTGTGAGATATAAACTCCAAATTCTAATAAAATTCAGAATTGCGAGATATAAACTCTGAATTCAAATAAAAAGTCTGAAATGTGAGTTATAAACTTGCAATTGAGTGGAAAATGGCAGAATTACCATTTTTATTTTGAGGCAGAATATGTAAACTCAGAATTCAGAGAAAAAAAGGCAGAATTGCGAGAAAAAGGTTTTATTCGCCTGCTGTTAAAAAAATAAAAATAAAAATCCTTATCCATTTACATAGTCTAGCTTTCAATCATACAAACCAGCAGTAGTTTTTTGACAGATTTAACCCTTTTTCTGAGGTTAAAAAGGCAAAGCAGCATCTGTTTGTGGAAAAAGGAAAGACGTGGCCAAGAAAATATCAGGACTAGCACCAAACAAGTGCATAATAAATAAAAACGTACTTTCAGTTGCATAACTGTAAAATGAAGGACAGCTTATCACTTCTTTAAAAGATAAAGGAAACCTGCTATCAGTGAGTAGATATGGTCTTTATATTGACTCAATGTTGTGTTTATGTGTCAAGTGTGTTTAAGTTTCAAGAGCAAATATAGCAAGGGATTGAGAATATATACAATATAAAATAAACAGCAAGTGTCAAACTCAAAGTGAGAAAGACAAATTTGGTTTGTTCTTTTAAACTATTTCAAATTGCCAAAATATCAAACATGTCAAAGAACTGATATCTTATTGTGTACTGTTAAATGTTTCATATTGAATATGACACTATAGAATAGTATTTCCAAGTTTAAAAAATGAATGTGGGTCAATACAGTAATGGTTATGGACTGTTAGACTGTCTATAAAGTACATGAAACAGCCCCATGCTGATTATTTTGGTATCCTGACATTGGAGCCTGAACATATGATACATTGGCCACTATCTCTGTGGATGAGCGCCTCACCATACATGGCTCTGGATCTATCACTGTGGCTTATAGTCAAAATCAGGTTAAAGGTTGAGCCAGACTATATGTGTGGACTTCGTCTGCTCTCTGGTGGCTGTGAAGAGAGAGGTTTGAATCATAGCATTTCATAAGATACATAAAAAGAACTGCATTTGTTCGTTTACATAATGATAGCATCAAACAGCAGCTGCAAATAATCATAGCTGCACAAAAGCAGAAGTATAAAAAATAACTTAAGGTAGAAAATGTGATGTATGTTTGTTAACTGCACCATAATAAAATATTTAATAACATTCACTTCACAGTTGTTGTTTTTTTCCATTTTTTTATTCCAAAAGTTCACAGACATTTTGTCCTTTTAGTTAGGTTAGTTAAGATTTTGAAAATAATTAAAAAGAAATACAAATCTTTAACAAAATATTTGCTTTTCAAACTGCAAACACAGAAAAAAAAAGTCACCATTTAACAGAAATAATGGGTAAATCATCTTTAACAACATATACTGTAACAAGCAATTTTAAATGTACACTGTACAGGTTTATCTGTATTCATGCTTTTTTTGAATCTTAAACGTGTATTTTGAAATCAGGAGTTGGTCTGAAAGCATGTCAAACTTTACACTCCCGCCCTTCACAGTCTAGCCTGCGCAGCATCTGATCAATAAATGAGCATTCAATATTATGCACCTAAGGTTACTTGCTGCACAATCCATACTCAGAGACTACGACACTGCCATAGTGTATGTGATATCAGCCTGAAGATTGTTTAGTGCATAAAACAACAAAAATCTCTGAGTCTTCCAGATATATTTTGAGGATGACTACTTTGCAGGAGTTCTTGGTCGCTTTCATCGCTTCTCCAGTTTCTTAAACTTGGCCTCTGTGAATAAACACACAAATAGAAGTAATTACACAAGTGAAATACAAAATACTGAGAGTAACTGTTACACATCTGAGTGTTATATTAATCTCACAAAATGAGCTCACTGCTTTAACAGAAGAGGAACTGGAGCATCTATTTGGTCTTATAGCGCCATCTAATGTCCATTTCATCAGATAATCAACTGTTCAGTGATTAATTCAAAGGTATTTCATTTTTCAAGCAGTCCAGTCTCTACATTTCTTAGACATCTTATACATAATAATGAGTATTGCTATAATTGTCTACAGATCTACATATAAAGAAAAAAAATGATTTAATTAAATTAGTAGGCCAAAAACTCAAAATATCACAAAATGACAGTCAGTTTATTTAAAATAATAACAAATCCAGTACTTTTTAATCAAATGATTTGATTTCAGATGAAGTACAAAAGTAAAACGGTAATAAAAGTAGTTGCACAGCACACCAAAAATAAAAATGCGGTGTGTGTGTGTGTGTGTGTCATCTGAAGTGGGCGCCTACAGAGCAGACGGCTGTATTGATTGAAATGAACTAGTTTTGTTGCAACATGATTCTCTCTTCCATACATAATAGATGTGGCTCTTCATAGAGTGCAGCAGGGATGACGTATTTTTGTCTGCCAAAACCCAGAAATGCATTGTATTTTAGCACTTCTGGTTCCATCATCCTGAAGTCAATGCTTTTTTTTTTTTTTTTTTTTTTTTGACCAGGTGTTTAGTTAAATGCTTCAAATAAGGTCTGTGGTGAACACAAGCTCAAAATATTTTCATGCTTTATTCTACAACATAAAATACACCAGTAATAACCACTTGTGATTCTTTTACAGCTTCTCTTGAAAAACCTACTTTTATAGCCTTACTGAGTTTATAATCGTGTTCTTGCAAACTGTTACAATAGCATATGTTTAGCTTTTTACTTCTGTTAAGAGCATTCACGCTTCAAAATTGGTAAAAGTTTATCACAATGAACAAAATGTGCAAGAATCATAAACTTTTGTTGGTCACAAAGCTTATTTTCTGTGATAATCCAAACGCCAATGAAAACATCCTGCTGGGTTTTAGTCAAAGGAATCAGGATAATGCTAACTTTGGGGTTGGCCTACAAAAATACAAATAAAAAATAAACTTGCCTTTTGTTTTCTGTACAGTATGTTTAGGGTAGGTTCAATTAGTCCAGACAAACCTAATGGTGGCCTTCATAATTTTTAATCAAATGAAATATAAATTATATAAAAGCAAATAATAAAACCGTAAAAAGCTCCCAATATTTTCCACAGAGTTCTTGTTTTTTTTGCACTCACCCAGTTTCTTTGAATATGTGTCTAGTTTATAAGCAGCCTGTTCCAGAGCTGTAACCTGCTCCTCGATCTGGTTAATCTGATCCAGATAAGGCTGCAAACTGGCATCTAAAGCCAAAAATGAGAATATAATTTAAGATGATCAATATATGGCTTCCATACTTATTAGCAAATTACAAAATAAACACTTACAATCTTAATAAAACACTAACATAAGTGTACTTTGAACATCGCGATTGCAAAAAGCCAAATGTTATATTAACAAAACATACATTGGTTGATTTTATATATTGCTGCAACGTCTCTCACATTTCTGATTGAGATCTTGTAGATTGCGGCTGATGTTGATGGAGATGTCCTTCATCTCCATGTACTTCAGACTGGTGAGTTTGTTCATGTTCTCCAGGAGTTTGTAGTCCTCACAGGTTGCTGAGTAAACAGAACAAAACGTACACAGAGTCTATAGAAGTCTAAATAGAAAGAGAGAAAAACAGATTCATTGTTGTTCTTGTAAAATCATTACCGGTGAGCTCTCCCTGTAAGAAAACTGCCATTTTGTCAAACATGTCTCTGCAGAGCTCATTGATATCAGGTTCAGCGGGTTCAGTGGCCTCCTCCGCTGTCTC
Source organism: Spinibarbus caldwelli (assembly GCA_039654775.1). Taxonomy (NCBI): domain Eukaryota; kingdom Metazoa; phylum Chordata; class Actinopteri; order Cypriniformes; family Cyprinidae; genus Spinibarbus; species Spinibarbus caldwelli. The sequence continues at coordinate 11,497,520 of CM077241.1, forward strand.
CACACCTCCGTCATCTGTTACAGACAGCAAACACTTTTAGTGTACTGAAAACTAGTGAGGCAGGATTTTTAAAGCACGTACCCCTAAGGTTTAAGCCTAGTCCCAGACTAAAATGTAAATCTGAGCTGTTTCAACTAAAAGAAACTTGCACTGACTGATCTTAAAACATGTCTGTGCCTTTGTTTTGTCTTAAGATGCACACCAGTAATTTTTTTTTTTTTTTTTTCTAAGGCATGTTTATAAAAATGACTTAAATGTTTTAATTGAACTGGTTTAGGCTAAGCCCTGACTGTGAAACCAGGCCTAAATGTATTCCCAAAAGGAGACAGCTTAATGGGTTTTGAGACACAGACACAGTCTAGTTACAAATGTACACAAAACGCATAATTCTCTTTGGGAACAGAACAAGTTAAATACCCCAAAACAAGTTGCATTAGCTCAAAAATAAGCAGCAAACACAACACGATCAATAGCAGCACTGGAAAGCTGAGAGAATCACTATAACTGTTAGATGAAGTTGCAGTGACTTGCACACAGACTGATCTGTTTACAAAAGCAGCTTACTGTTATTACTGGGTCTTTTGGGTTTTTGGTTCTCTGTCGCGTCGCTTGTGGCCGCATCTCTCCAGGGCTCGGGCTCGGGGGTGAGGGTGAGGTCGCTCGGGGGAGCCGATGTTTTACTGACGCTGTCCATCACCGCGGCCTCCTCCTCCGCAGCTGCCATATTCAGATCACATGATCACATGACCAGAACCAGCTTCACGTGACTCCTCGCTTCTGTCTTTTCTCTTAAGCAGTGAAATAAACCCGAATCGTTTTTTAAATCTGGTGAAACGAAACTGATATAAGACGATTTATTTATGAAGCGTTACAAAAATTAGAAAGTGGTCTGATATGTTACTTTCACTTTTTTTTTGTATGTAATATTCTTTTTGAAATGCATATCAGATACAATTCCTAAATACGAAATCTGAAATATAAAGGTGTATCATTAAGGGTAATAATTCATAAAGTATAGGTCAAAAGACACATGTTTCATATACAGATATGGGGTGGGGCTGCGTGACAACTCTGCCAACTTAAAGAGTGAAGCAAGGAACAATGAGCTTCTATGAAATGTATTTCCGGGCAAGTGCATTTCAAAATAATGATTCATTCTTTTTTTTTCTTTAAAAATCATGTTTTTTATTCTGCATTCCAGTTAATATCAATCAAACTGTAGTTGGGTTGTTTTGATTAAATAATAATAACTAAAAAAAATACAGCTAAAACAATAAAAACATGATAACACTAAAAAAACATGATTTATGAAAATGAATAACAACGGAGTTATCTGTTTTTGCAAATAAACTCTCTTCATATATAATCAAGGTAATTAATTTCAGATTAAATTTAAACTCAAACCCTTACATGTGATGCATAATAAACTAATAAAATAATAAATGATAATAACTGATCAATAAATAAACCACTTAAAATATATCCAGTTTCTTCTCTAAAAGAACGATAATATAATATGAAATTGCATATTACATAGTACACATTGAGTCATATTTTACAAATTTTCACACATATTAATAACCAGTGATATAGTTTGATTCACACTTTATGATACAGAATGAACGGATTTACTTATTTTCTTGTGTGTGTTATTTATTTATTTATTTGTATTGCTAGATATTTTCATTTTTAATTATTATTATTATTATTATTATTATTATTATTATTATTATTATTAAATACTTTATTAATCCTTCACAGGAAATTATATTGTTACAGCAGCAACCATAATTCAATCCATGCACACAGACATATCTACCTAAGTACACATAAAAAAAAAAAAATGCCATTTTACCCAATTACCCAATAAAAATACACTATAATTGTTACACATTATAAAGCCTGATAACATCAGGCATATTGCACATTACCCAATAAAATACATTACGATTATTGCACATTAAAAAGCCTGATAGCAGCAGGCAGGAATGATTTACGATGCCGTTCAGTCTTACATACTGTACTGGAGGGATCACTCTGCCGAAACACCCCTAAAGCGAGTCACTGTTCATAATAACACATTTATTTTTCTCAGCATCCTCATCTCCGCAACCTGCTCACCCCAGTCCAGTGTGATGCCAATAATAGATCTTGCCTTTTTGATCAAATTTGTGTACATACATTTTTCTTATAGTGTTATTTATGTGCATTAGTAGTAGTAGTAGCAGTATGAATGCAGGTTTTTATTTGACCTTTATTTTGACAAGTATTCCCGTCTAACCCCACCTCGCGATCTGTTGGCGTCGCCCGCTTCACAGGCCTGGCGTGGCCCGCTCTCAGCCCGCTGCTCTCCGCCTGTGACGGGAATCCATCGTGACAGGATACCAGCAGCACCACCGACTGTAAACATGGCGGCGTGCACAGCCGGATGCCTGTGCTATGTGCCCCCTTACTGAAGCCCCGATCGTCGACACACTTCCATGATGGAGACAGAGGAGGAGCAGCACATGACCACGCTCTTATGCATGGGTTTCCCAGACCCGGTGGCCATCCGGAAAGCCCTGCGCCTGGCCAAAAACGACATCAACGAGGCTGTCGCGCTGCTCACCAACGAAAGCCCGGGACTCGGATACGGCTACGAGCCGATGGAAAGCGGCCCTTCCCCGGGCTCCGGCCTCAGCGGAGACGGCGAGAACAGCGGGCGCACGGGCACCGGGGGGTTTGATCCTCCGCCGGCGTATCACGATGTCGTGGAAAGTGAGGTATGATTATGAAACGCATGCATTTGTGATCATTCGCACGGCTGCTTGAGGCGGAACCACCGGGGCTGTCAAAAAGCGGAGGGAAAGGCGGGCGCATGCCTTTATCGCCTCTGCGTAAGCATGCTTTACCTGTTGTGCATGCAACACCTGACAGGGATGTCAGGAGATTTTCTCTTAACGTTGCATTCTTTGTGCACGCATTAGGAGGTTACGAATCAATTCAGCAGAGGCATTCATTCACAAGCCAGCAGAAGTTGTAGGATCTTGGGGGATGGGTGTCGTAGATTGCATTTAAATGCATGACTTGTTAGAGTTGACTTTATTTTTATTTGTGTGTTGATAGGGAAGCATTCAGCCAATGGGGTGTTTTTCCTCCTGATCAATTATTAAACTAATGTCTGTTTTACTGAGTGTTGAGCAATAGCATGAAACGTGTGGCTGATGATTGCATGTCAGATTGTTGAACCATCAAGTGTCATTAGACTCCAGCATGTCATCTGTTATATTATCTCTGCAATGAAGCCAGTATTGACCAGTATTACTGGGTTCAATTAAACAGACTATGGGGAGCTGCTGTTTATTAGCATGTGAATATGAATTCACTTTTGTGTGCTTGGAGTCTGCTTTCCCACAGGTCTCAAATTATTATTTGTCTGGATTATGATACAAGGTTTCTTCAGGTCTTAATGAGATGTTCCACAAATTAAGGACTAAAAAAAGAATTGAATTGAAGCAGAAAATCATAAAATGATGGCATTAAATGTTGCATGTGCTGTAAAAAATTAATATTTTCCTCAGTATTTTTTCCTCGGTACAGTTGTTTTAAGCATAAATGTAACAACATTTATGCTTAAACAAGAGCAAATATTGTTAGAGTATGAAAACTTGTTTTTCCTATTAAGTAAGTTGATTTTTCTGAGCCCATTTGTATATATTTGTTATTTTAATTGTAAATGTTTGTCCACCTCAATTTCTCATAAAACAAGGCTTTTTATTGCATTTTATGCAATTTTGCTTCTCAGGTAAATGTTTTGATTTAAGAATCTTTAGACGTTTGCACTGGAAAACGAGACAAAATGCTGAGAAAGAACATTATTTTTTTTGCAGTGTGATCAGAAGGTACAGTAAAAGTTATTTTCATATTCTAGTGGATGGAAACAAACCATACGATTTTATTTTTCTTCTAGTAAAATGAATTAAAAAGTAGGCTAATAGAGACCTGTTGGAATATGTATTCTCAAAATCCAAACCACTTCTACAAGCCATTTACATTTAGAGACCATATTGACTTTTACATTTCCTTTATTTGATCTTAACTCTTAAATATACCTTTATAAAACCTGCAGAAAGCCTAGGGTAAACAGTATTAGTTGTGTGTAAAGCTTGTCTGATATGAGGCCACTGAGTCTGATATATTGCCCAACTGTTGCAGTGTTTCCCTCATGGCTTCTTTGACCTGTTGGTCAACCACAGTCAGAGCTGAAATCTAAGTGCTGTGATTTTAAATGATGTGTGGGTCAGTGCAGTCAGACCTGACTTCAGCCTGGCTTCAACCATTGTTTTTATCAGCGCTGAAAAGCTATTTAGGTGGGGAAAGATTTTTTTTTTTTTATATATGCTATTAGATATAACTAATCAGTTGATATGCATGTGTTTTGCAAACAGAACAGTATTTTTTTTTTTAACTATGGGATTTTAGGGTTCTTATTGCTTTATTAGCACACTCTTCATATTGCAGTTTGTGATGATGTTGCAGATGGTGGAAGAGATTTGAAGTGCTTCTCTTTTCAGATGCAACCTGTTCATGGCATAATCTGTTTATTATTTCTTCAATTAATGAATTAATCCGATAACTCGAGTTGAATTGAATGAATATCTGAGTTAAGCAGCTTCTCAAACTAGAAAAAAATATAGGGCGGGTCTTATTGTGTCCATTGGTAATTGATTGGATCATTGAATTTTTTTTTTTCATTTGCTAATTGCTGCGATCAGTGAACACATCATCAGAGAAGAGATTCTGTTGCAAGAAGGAGATGTTAATATTTTTATTAAAGGTGCATATAAGGGTGCATGAATAAAAAAAATAAAAAAAGTACTGATGTGCATGGATATATCATTTATAATAAACACTTAATATTCCATAAAATAATACGAATTGTCAATTTTGATTTCATAGTGACTTTAAAATATCAATTTGGTAAAAATTATCTGACAGACCTTTTTGTTGCAGGTCTTTACAATGACTCTGAATAAACCAAAGCATAATCTGTAGTCTTCTTTCAGTCATGATAGAGAGAAATATGGCTATGATGATTGGCTGGAAATGTTATAGAGGGCCTAGCCATTCAGTTCCAGCCATGTTTGTAATTGCTTCATGTAGAAATGCCATTGTAACAAAGGAAATCCAGATGACATTTAACCTAGATCCTCTCCAGTCATCCACCCTTCACGTCTTAGGTTTGCCTCTTCTGCCTAAAAAGTGCTGTTGGATGATGTGTAGCTTTGACAAAGCTGAATGGTTGTTGTGTAATGCTTTTGGTCGGCGTGTTTTGGAAGGGTGTTGATACTAGGAAACCATAGTGATGATCAGGCTTGTGTGAAATCTATGCGGAGTCCTGATGGTCATGTGTCAATGACATAATGAATGACCAATATAAAGAAAAAGTGGACTTTTCTGTATAACGTGGAATTTGGCAAATTTTGGATTATTAAAAAATGAAAGTAGGGCTGCACTTAAATCATAATATGGACTAGTTAATATTAAAGCACAAAAAGACTGCTGTTTGAATATGAAGTCTGCCTGTAAAAGAGTGGCCTGGTTTTGTCTGAGTTTCATACTCAAGCATGTTTTTAGAGTCTGCTGTCTCACTATATGAGTACATGAACTCATAAATTTCATCTCCAGAGCTGCTCTGAGAGTCATTTCACAATGTTTTTTGTAATTTCATTGGATTAAAAACTATTGTTAGAACACACAGAATCTCACGTTTTCACGACATCCCGACAAAATAAGTTTAATTTAGAAATATCTCACAATTATTCAACCGTGTTTTAATTTGAAGGGATAGTTCACCCAAATTAAAATTCCGTCATTAATTACTCACCCTCATATCGGTCCAAACCCGTAAGACCTTCGTTCATCTTCGAAACACAAATTAAGATTGATTGATTTGATGAAATCCGAGAACTTTCTGACCCTGCATAGACGGCAACGCAACTGACACATTCAACGCCCAGAAAGGTAGTAAAGACATCGTTAAAATAGTCCATGTGACTTCAGTGGTTCAACTGTAATGTTATGAAGCGACGAGAATAATTTTTTGCACAAAGAAAACAAAATCAACAACTTTATTCAACAGTTTTTTCTCTTCCGTGTCAGTCTTCGAGGCACGTTCACAAGAGTACCACGATGTATTTTTGTTTTCTTTGTGCAACAAGGTTTTACGGGTTTGGAACGACATGAGGGTGAGTAATTAATGACAGAATTTTCATTTTTGGGTGAATTATCCCTTCTGTTGTGCAGCACTTTGTTTGCCAAAATATGAGATTAATTGTTAAATTTTAATTTGATTACATTTTAAAAATGTATTAAATTGTTAAGGTCTAATAAATTAATTTGATTACCAACATTTTTGATAATAAATTTGCATTAAATAATTAAACAAAATCCAGAAAAATTAAAACAGGTAACACTAGGGCTGCACGATTAATCACATGCTATTGTCATGGGCATCTCGTCAGTAAAGCCGGTTCTGTGATTAGCAGTAAATCTCCATCACCTGCTTTCAGATGGAGCGGCATTTAATACACGGAGCTGTAGTTCACTGACAAGCCACGCAATAATCGCTCATAATCGAATGTGATTTATCGGCGATTATGAATGAGATTTTGCATGGAATTTGAAAAAAATAAATAAAACAGATTTCATGGAGCCCTATATTTGTGATGCAATTATGAAGTACTTTTTTGGAAAGATTCAGACATGCCTGGCTGCTTTGTTTGTCACAGGTTGCAAGTGCCATGTATCAAGACTATAAATAGAGCCAGCAGGCCTGGTCTGGAGGGTACGGGTACACACACGGGGTCTCTAGTTACCCAGCCGATCCGCCCAGCACTGCTCAATTCAGTGGGGAACAACAAACAACTTGCTCAAATCACAACTTGCAGGATCACATGCAGAGGTGCATTAGAGAACAACATTCTAGGTATTAGGCAACAAACACCTCAACACCGATACCATAAGAGCAATTAGTTCACACATAGGGGAGGTTTGAACCCTCTGAGGTTGTGTGTTTATCAGTCAGTGGGCCCTCCGCACACACCTCACCCTGTTTGTACCATGGCAACGGGTTTGGAATGTGCCATGTAGGCGTGTGCGATATGACAATTTTTGATCGTGGATGATAAAAATGTCTCCAAAAATGTCTCTCTACACCCGAAGTCCGCGCGCTTAAAACCCTGTCAAACAGCACCTGATTACTGAACTAAGTTATCTTTTGCACTAATATTGTCAAAACACACAAGGTTTATGTATAGACTCAGCAGGTTATGTCTAAAATGAAAGTAAACAGCTGAGAGAAAACGGATGCATTCCTGTATATTAGATGCATGCAGGTCTTAAAGGGAAATGCTGCCGTCTGTCATTAAAGGGATAGTTCACCTTAAAATTTTATTTATGTTGTTATTTACTCACTCACATGTTGTTTTAAACCTGTATTAATTTCTTTCTTGTGCTGAACACATAAGAAGATATTTAAAAAAATGTGGGTAACCAAACAGTTGTTGGTCCACACTGAATTTGATAGTAGGAAAAAAATACTATGTAAGTCACAGTGGACCAGCAACAGTTTGGTTTTACACGTTCTTCAAAATAGCATTTATGTTCAACAGAAGAAAGAAACTCATTCAGGTTTAAAACAACTTTTGAGTGAGTGATTGATGGTATAAAAATAAAACTTTATTTTTGGGTGAATTATTACTTTAATGTTAATAAAACACCAAAACAAAGAGAAAAATCACTCCTTACTCTTGACTGAAAAAGTTTAATACAGTTGCTTTAAAAAATTAATCTATATATATATATATAAATTCAATGCACACAGACTGAAGTAGTTTGTCTTTGGTTGTTTTAATTGTGATGAATGTGGCTCACATTTAACAAAAAAAACACCAGTTCACTATCTCAACAAATTAGAATACTTCATAAGACCAATAAAAAAAAAAAAAAAAAAAAAAAAAAAAAACATTTTTAGTGAATTGTTGGCCTTCTGGAAAGTATGTTCATTTACTGTATATGTACTCAATACTTGATAGGGGCTCCTTTTGCTTTAATTACTGCCTCAATTCGGCGTGGCATGGAGGTGATCAGTCTGTGGCACTGCTGAGGTGGTATGGAAGCCCAGGTTTCTTTGACAGTGGCCTTCAGCTCATCTGCATTTTTTGGTCTCTTGTTTCTCATTTTCCTCTTGACAATACCCCATAGATTCTCTATGGGGTTCAGGTCTGGTGAGTTTGCTGGCCAGTCAAGCACACCAACACCATGGTCATTTAACCAACTTTTGGTGCTTTTGGCAGTGTGGGCAGGTGCCAAATCCTGCTGGAAAATGAAATCAGCATCTTTAAAAAGCTGGTCGGCAGAAGGAAGCACGAAGTGCTCCAAAATTTCTTGGTAAACGGGTGCAGTGACTTTGGTTTTCAAAAAACACAATGGACCAACACCAGCAGATGACATTGCACCCCAAATCATCACAAACTGTGGAAACTTAACACTGGACTTCAAGCAACTTGGGCTATGAGCTTCTCCACCCTTCCTCTAGACTCTAGGACCTTGGTTTCCAAATGAAATACAAAATTTGCTCTCATCTGAATAGAGGACTTTGAACCACTGGGCAACAGTCCAGTTCTTCTTCTCCTTAGCCCAGGTAAGACGCCTCTGACGTTGTCTGTGGTTCAGGAGTGGCTTAACAAATTCCTTGACACGTCTGTGTGTGGTGGGTCTTGATGCCTTGACCCCAGCCTCAGTCCATTCCTTGTGAAGTTCACCCAAATTCTTGAATCGATTTTGCTTGACAATCCTCATAAGGCTGCGGTTCTCTCGGTTGGTTGTGCATCTTTTTCTTCCACACTTTTTCCTTCCACTCAACTTTCTGTTAACATGCTTGGATACAGCACTCTGTGAACAGCCAGCTTATTTGGCAATGAATGTTTGTGGCTTACCCTCCTTGTGAAGGGTGTCAATGATTGTCTTCTGGACAACTGTCAGATCAGCAGTCTTCCCCATGATTGTGTAGCCTAGTGAACCAAACTGAGAGACCATTTTGAAGGCTCAGGAAACCTTTGCAGGTGTTTTGAGTTGATTAGCTGATTGGCATGTCACCATATTCTAATTTGTTGAGATAGTGAATTGGTGGGTTTTTGTTAAATGTGAGCCAAAATCATCACAATTAAAAGAACCAAAGACTTAAACTACTTCAGTCTGTGCGCACTGAATTTATTTAATACACGAGTTTCACAATTTGGGTTGAATTACTGAAATAAATTAACTTTTCCACAACATTCTAATTTATTGAGATGCACCTGTGTATGTATGTATATGTATGTATGTGTGTGTGTATATATATATATATATATATATATATATATATATATATGTATGTATATTATAATTTCTTGAATGTTCCTGCTAAATACACCTATTGTACCTGAAAATAAAACACTGTTTGTTTTATTTGTATATTATGTGTATTTGTAATGTGTATCTTTGTTCTCAATTTTTAATAACAAAGATAAAATAATGACAAAGATTTTTTATCTTCACCCACTTCGGCCTAAATATCTGCCATTATTTTTTATATTGTGTTACCTTGAAAGGCTTTGTCTTTATAATAGGGAAAATAGTTTGGCTGTACTGCTCAGACAACTTGCAAAATAGAAAAACCAGCATGACAAAGAATCGTGATAAAATCGTGAATCGTGATATTTCTAGAAAATAATCGTGATATGATATTTTTGCCATATCGCCCACCCCTAGTGCCATGTGACCTTGCATCGCCCCCAAAGGCCAGAGGCCTCCTGACAACACAAACTCTCTCTCGTCTCTTTAGATCATCGCACACGGACACCACGCCGGCCCTAGATTCACTGTGTTTGTTCGAAACATTCGTATTACAAATTGCAAAAATGACCTAGAAGGCTTCTAATGGGCACATAATAATGTTTGCACAGCAAAATTATTATTATCTCGATCGATGCCAGTAAACTTAATCCTGCATTAAAATGTGGACTAGGACATAACAAGTGTCCAGTTACATACTCACGTTTATTTCCATAATCACAGGCACCCTTATGCTAGACTGGATGGGGATCTTGACTTTTAAGAACAGTACACAACTATGCAGAGCTCAATAATAAGATGTCTTTTTATTGTTCTGTTTTTTTAGTAGTTCAGATTGTTACTGGTCTCAATATTTTCTTAACTATTATATTATATTATATTATATTATAATATAATAATATTATATTATGTTATATTATATTATATTATATTATATTATATTATATTATATTATATTATATTATATTATATTGTATTGTATTGTATATCGTCACTATTTTTTGCATTTACATTACCTTTGCCATCATCTAACACATCTAATATTTTAACAACACTATTAAATGTAACCTTTTGCAAATCTCAAAAAGTATATGCATTTTCCAGGGCTCTAGAGTGCGACCAATTTGGTCGCACGTGTGATCTAATTTCTCAATGGTGCGACTAAAAAAAAATCTGAGGTCGCACCGGTGCGACCAGCCGTTCGAGGGGAAAAAAAAAGTCTCCGCGACTCTGAAGAGGTTCAACAGGGAGACTCCCTGTGGTTCAACAACAGACACACATTAGGCCCATATCGTGGTCTAAACCAACCAGAGATAGTGTTAACCAGAGATAAACCAACCAGCGGACCCCCCCTCTGATTGGCCGTGGTCCAGATATTCCTGTACGTGTATGTACGTTTGAAAATGCGTGTGCTGCAGTCAGACAGAGAGAGGTGAGTAGCCTAGGCCCGTCAGATAAACAGAGTGGATGTAGCCGCGGATGATGAGAGAAGATGAAAAGAACGATTGACAACTTTTTCGTTAAGAATGTTAAGTTAAAGCCTTATTTTTTTTAAGTTAAGGCCGAAATTTTATCATTTGCTTGCGTTTTTAAGCCTTGTTAATTTAAAAATTCAAGCGATTAAAAAGCATTTGGGCGCAAAAGACAACTCCTTTCAGTACTTGTGTGCTGTGTTCTGTTCTGTGTGAACAGCGTGCGCACAGACAGCCGCGAGCCGCCTGAATGCGCAAATACATACAAGAGTATGTCAAAATACCCCTCTTGGCAAGTAACTTTAACAATGATTAATCTATATTGAATTTATACACTGGAGTACAGATGCACCGATCGACCGGACATTTTTTGTTTCATTTGAGAGCATCTTCTGTTCCGTGCTTGCACACAAACTGCACTGCAGTGATTTTCATCAGTGTAATTTGTGTGGAAATATTACGTTATTATTATAATTAGTCTGTAACCGGCCGTTAACAAAGGCCAGAGAAGACGGACACAAAAAGAAGAAAATACTGTAGCACTAGCAGGCAGAACAAGATCTCTGTTCACGATGCGTGAAATATGGGAAGAAAATCCAAATATTGAATTTTATATGAACGTGTTTCTGAGGGGAACTGGCTGTTTTCAGAAATGGCGTTTTCTTTTAATCTTGTCTCAGTGTAATGCATATTAAATTGATGTTAATATGCACAGCGCTGCTGTGTTTACAGCGGTAACCAGGGAAACGCTATATCACTGTTTCATGAACGCCACCTGCAGTCAGAGAGTGAAACTGCGTCTCATTCAGCCCGTCTGCTGTTTCTGTTTACTGCCGATGTTTTATGTAACCTTAGCATAATTTCACAAAGCTAAAGACGGGTCGTTCTGTTTTTGCGTCAGATATTGAACTTATACAGTCTAATATTAATCAAACATTGCACATGTTTTTTTTTTTTTTTTTGTGGATTAATCCATGATTAAAATGCAGTGGCTGCCTCTAATTTAAAATTGCTATGAAAAATCAAGGTGCAACACAGTGAAGAATATTCAAATGTTATTTTATATGTGATTTTTTTTTTTTTTTAATTTCTGTAGCTGAACATCTACAAACATAAAACCTAAAGCATCATTTCATTTCTATCTTTGTGCTATAGGCCTATGTTTATTTGTGCTATTACTTGTAATTTGTTCATTTGCTCTTATTTACTGGCTGTCACTTGTCTTTAATGATGTTTAAACTTTATATTTATGTTTATTTTTGACTAGTGATTGCTGCTGTGTTATTGAAATTGGAATAGAGAATTGTAAAATTTAATTGATATCTAAAATATTGGTGTCATATAAATTTATTTATTAGAATACAAGATAACATAGATCAAAAACAATGATAACAGAAACTATTTTATTTTTTTTGTGGCAGGGCCAGTGAAAATGTTGGCAAGGCAAGCAAAAATTTGTAGAAAAAATCCTTAGTGTTGATCCCTGCATTAGATAATGAGCCACATACGATCGAGTCCGAGCCAGAGCCCACTGAAATTAAAAGGGGGAAAGTGTATACATTTGAAGAGAGTGGCTTGACCAGTTTCCCTGGCTAAGATACAGTAAAGCCAATAATATAATGCAATGCATTTACTGTAAAGAGTGTGGGAAGACCATGGCCGGCAATAGTGCATTTGTGACTGGTTCTAATACATTTTGAATTGAAACGCTGAAAAAGCACAATGCATCTATAAAACATCTATGTTGACCAGATTGTTAGTTAATCATTTACAAGTCAATATTGCCTATACGGACAGCGATTTAAAAAAAAAAAAAAAAAAGTGAACTTGTAAAACTGCGGTGTTAAATGCGATGTGGTCGAAAATTTGGGTGCACCTAACTTTTGTGCTGGTGCACCTAAGAAAAAAAGTTAGGCGCACCAGTGCAACCAGTGCAAAAAGTTAGTCTAGAGCCCTGTTTTCATACTGTATATTATAATGTTGTGATGCTTAAATTTATTTGTAGAATTTATTGACACATCGGGGCTAAATTAATCATCTTCATTTCATCTTCATTTATTTATGTCTACAGATTATAATGTATGGTGGTTTTCAAAACAGCTTAACAAAATTTGTCATGCTCTTCTCCAAATTGACATTAAGAACTGTATTAAAACTATTTAGAAATGCCTTTCAGAATCAGTGTATTTCATATATTTCAATTTCAGTTCAATTTCTTTTTGTATTTTGTATAAAAAAAATATTTTCATGGTGTATTTTGTATAAAAAAAAAAAACTTTATACAAAATACACCATGATCTCCTTCAAATTGACATTAAGAACTTAATATATGTCACTTAATGTTTCATTGAGGTTTGAGCTGCTTTCAGTTTTGCCTTCTGAATGAAGAAGGAATGTCTCAGCTTTCTAAGATATAGACTAATTATTTTTTCTAATGTTTAATTAAAAAAATCTGATCAAAAATTAGCCTTCCCATTACAAGGTGATATTTAACTCCTTAAAGTGATTTACAGGGGAATTTTATTTTTACTTTTGTAATGGCATTTTTCTAACTTTATTAAAAGTATGTCATCTTTTATGTCAAATTTAAAAAAAAAAAATACATATTTGTAAGCTTTTTAAAATTTCTAAGTAAAACATTAGAATAAGAACAAGTAGAATAAGATACCAATCAAATTAAATCAGTATTAACAAAATTGTTATTTTCCATTGAGGTGGAACAGAAGAACACAAAAGTGGCTTGTAGGTGTATTTTCAGACATTTAATGAGCTTCAGAGTTGGCATGAGTGCAATTAAATTTATAAATTCATGTTGGGATTAATATTTTAAATATAAAATTTGAATAGGTTATAGAAATATTAAATGATTTAAATAACTGAAAGATACGTTAAAAATGAAACTAAAGCTGCCAGCACGTGGCGATAAGGCACTGATTTGATCACTGAATCATTCATTAAATTGATGTTCGAACGGCTGATTCATTCAGGAATAAAGCAAGTGACTGCCTGCGTCCCAATGTGCATACTATCATCCTAAATTCTATGTGATATTAGTAAATTTCAATACTATTTAGGACAAACAGGGTGGATAGTATGCACATTGGGACGCAGGGACTGTCTTTATGAATCGGCAATTGAATCATTGACTCACTAGATTCGTTTAAAAAACGCATGTTCATTCATAAACGAGACACCGCTGTGTTTGAATGGAGATGCGCAGCGGCTCAGCTGTGTCTTTGATTCAAACTATTTTCGTTGACGAAATAGAGCAAAATCAGGCAACAGTGTTATAGTAAGACAATGTAAGTCACTTAATATTAACTTCTTGTTTATTGAACTGTTGTATTAAATCAATATCACATTTACAAACTCCCTTATTAAATCATTACATCCGCCACTCTCCTTAGTTCATCGCGATCTCACAAAGTTGTATTATAATCAACGAAGCTCTCTATACTAAACAGTGAATCTCTTATTTACATTGTGTCTACTTTGTTTGTTTATGAAAGGATTCGTGAGATATGTCTGTAATGCATTACTCAACTCTGCAAAAACGCATAGAAATCTTTGAAGTTCCCATCAGCGCAAACACAAATATGATCGGGTCAGTCGCACTGGTGCTGCTAAATAGGGTGAATTCGGGTAATCTGGGACACCTAAACTCCAGTGTGTTTATTTCCTGTTCTAATAAAATTTTGTCAACAGGACTTTTAATATAATTTTAGCATGGATGTATGTGACTGAAATCACATGACTTCATGGGGGTGATTCCACAGAAAGGGGCAGGGCACTTGTCAATCAAGAAGCTCCCCTGGGAATTTCATGACAAGGTCAATGACATAGGATTCTGACTAAATTAATGTTAAGGACATAAATCTGTCATAAATAAGACAATGTTCCTAATTGTTGTCAAATTATGTTTGTGATCTATTCAAGCAACAAAATATGTATTAAAGTGTTGAAAATGTGTTTTAGTTTTTTTTCTTTCAAACATTTTTTTGTTGTCCCACATTATCAAATATGATTGAGAATGTGGGACAGCATGCTTTGGGTAATCTGGGACAGTCTTAAAATGGGGGAAATATGCATTTAGGGACTTTATAAATCTAATGACAAGGGTTAATATATGCCATAATGAGAAATGGGTGTTAATGCTGGAGGTTATAACATTAGCACAAGTTCACAGTAGCTAGCAGCTAGCTAGAGAGATGCTACAGAGATGGAATCTGGGAAACGTATTCCAATAGCATGCAAAGGTATCAGGATGAAGTAAACCGTTAATTTCATTTCCCAAATTCCCAGTTAGTTTAGTATATACAACAATTCAAATCACTGAGCAGGAGGGGATCTTTGCCCAGGCCAGTTCACAATGTTCTGTTCACAAACGCACACACCCATACACACACACACACACACACACACACACACACACATATACACATACACACCCCACACACACACAGTCATTAAGTCAGCTAAAATATGAAAATATCCATGGCCTTTAATTAACTGTGAAATGTATTACAAAATGCAATGGCACCACAACGTCAGGAAAAGAGATGGCAACAGAAAGAGCGAGGAAGAGAGAGAGAGAGAGAGGGAAATAAGAGAAAAACGAAGAAGCTAAACCAATGGAATGAGAGTAGAATGAAGGGAGCTATTGGTGATATTGTGTTTGGCATGCATAAAGTATGGTGAATATAGGCTTTTTTAGTCATAATACATGTGTCCCAGATTATAAAGTGACCTGTCCCAGATTATCAAATTAAGGCAGAATTTTTTTTTTTTGGCACAAAAACACTTAATAGGTGTGGCATGTCTCCTCTGGGCATAATATCTACATTATTTATTCTGGTGTGGTTAGAAAACATCTTAGAGATTTCAGAAAAGTCTAATGTGTTGATCTAATGTGTTAGATAGATATCGAAATAAATCGCAGAAGTCAAAATTGCAAAAAATGTCCCAGATTACCCAAATTCACCCTATTTGTTCATACTCGCACACAGTAGTTTTCAGTCACAT
The DNA here is from genome assembly GCA_039654775.1 of Spinibarbus caldwelli. Classification (NCBI taxonomy): domain Eukaryota; kingdom Metazoa; phylum Chordata; class Actinopteri; order Cypriniformes; family Cyprinidae; genus Spinibarbus; species Spinibarbus caldwelli. The sequence continues at coordinate 11,513,389 of CM077241.1, forward strand.
TTGCGTGCGACTCAGAATATTAGAGCGCGTCACACAGCCTTGTGTGAATAAGATCAGTGCGACGCAGACCACAGAGAGCACACCGATGTTATACAGGACTCAACGACAGTCAGAGAAGACAGCTGCAGCGCTGTTTGTGGAATTAAATTCTAAAATAAAGACAGACTGTTTGAACCGGGGATTTCTTTTTTCGCTTCTGTGGATGTATTTCTTAATTTGATCTGAGATGAAGCAAAAATACATTTGTGCGGGAATTTCTCGCATTATAAAAGTTGAACTTGCGGGAATGGTTTAAATTGTGCGCAATCCCGCGCCGAAATTCAAGCCCTGATTACTCCAGTCTTCAGTGTCACATGAACCTTCAGAAATTATCCTTTAAATATACATGATCCTTCATATATATTGATTTGGTGCTGAAGAAACATTTATTATTATTATTATCAATGTTAAAAATAGTTGTGCTGCTTAATATTTTTTGGAAACCATGGTACATTTTTTTTCAGGATTCCTTGATGAATAGAAAGTTCAAGAACAGCATTTATTGGAAATTGAAATCTTTCGTAATATTAAAAATGTCACTTTTGATCAATTGCATTCTTGATGAATTCTTTAAAAAAAAAAAAGATCTTAAACACTTAAAAAGGAAAACCTTCTAAATGTCACTGGTATAATCGTAATATGAGATGTCTTAGTAGGTTAAACTTCAATCAACACCACTTCCCTGCCATTTGCATGGGTTATATTTTCACAGTTTCCTGAGGAGGCTTTCAATTTAATTTAGCTGGCAAAAGTGTACATGAAAACATGTATGTGACAAGTCAAATGTCAGTAGCGACTTTTTCCTGTCATCATTTAATTAACAGTAACAAATATAGATCACAAGAGAGTTACGTCATAACGTGTACTGTAAATACATGCAAATGATAAGAAGATAAGAAGAGATTTTCCAGATACAGTGGTCTTTATATTTTTAGTAAACACATTTATGTGATCAAAATGTTAAAACAGGCTCCAGCTTGACTTCCGTGGTCTCTATTTCTGTCTCTCTCTCTTTTCCGAGGTCCTCACAGTGCAGGTGGTGGTTTCCTCCACCAGAGAACAGAATAAGTAATTTGTTCCTGTTGCCTCTCTTCTGCTTTCCCAGCGCTGCCTCTCCTCTCGCACTGCTCAGCGTGTCTTGTTTCTCCTGAACACAGAAGCTGTCAGACTACGTCAACAGAAACGAACACATCTTTCACGAATCAATTGCTCCTCTAGAGCCGTTTAATGTTTCTGTCGCAGAGACTGTAATGAGATCATGTAGATAACTCTCATAACAACTCAGCTGTAAACTCAAACTTTAACAACCTTAATGACATCTGCCATTATGACTTATTTATGCCTCATTTCCACTGCAAACAAACGTTCGTCTTTGTCACTTTTCACTGATAGGATGTGAAATAGGACATTTAACTGTAGAAAAACATATAAAATATCTTGTACTGCTCTTAAAATATATATATACACACATTATATATATTTTTTAATTCGATTTTTACAATTTGATTAGATTCTATTCGATTTCCGATTTGATTCAATATCATGTATTTTAGATATGTCAGGTACAGTACATGCCAAACTTTCTCAAATCTCTCAACTAATGCTGTAAAATATAAATGAGAGTCAGTTGGAACGTACTATATTACTATAATATTGAAGGTTAAAATTAAAGGTGGGGTAAGTGATTTCTGGTAGCCAATGTTGATATTTGAAATCACCAAAACAAACACGCCCCTACCCCAAAAGGGTTTCGCCCCTATTTTGATAGCTCTGCCCCACACATACGTACGCATTACGCATCCCAGGCAATGATTAGTTCTGTGAAACAGCAAAACCAATGTTACTCACCGATCGAGAAGAAACAACGCGACCTCGGCATCCGATCGCAGGCCTTCCTGCTCCTTAAGTTCTCTCCAGCGCTGGAAAGCTGATCCAGTATTTACACGGGTCCTACTTCTTGCCTTATAACACCGTGTATACACCGGACGCAAGCGGCGCGACCGACAAAATACTATAGAACTCATTATAATCACTAATAATGTTGTCTACACTGGATCCCAACAGTAAACTGCTGCCGCGTTCATTTCAAATGATTTTCAATGGTCGCTATGTCGCATCCAGTGTAGACAGATTTTAGCTGTTGAGGCGCGGCGCAACACTGCAACTGTCGCATCCGGTGTAGACACGGTGTAAGCCTTCTTTTGTTCCTCAGACATTTTCCGCTTTTGTTTTTTTATCCGCCATCTCTATCATTCTGTCATCGCTCGGCAAATGTCCATCATGTGCACTGAGCTCTCTCTCCCCCGCATCATGAGTAGACACTAGGGCTGCAGCTAACGATTATTGTAATTGTCGACTAATCTAGAGATTTATTTTTCCCGATTAGTCGACTAATCTATCGATTATTTTTCAATTAATCTATTTATTATTTTCTTATCAGTTGATGAATTCTTTAGTTAAACTATCAATAATTAATAACAGTAACTTCTGTTATTAATCTTTTAATTTTTTATTCAAACGTCTCATAATTAATACTTTACAAAAAATAAATAATAATAACAATAAAGAAAGGAAAGAAAGAAAATAACAATAAATAAAAATAACAAGAGAGAAAAAGAAAAATAACAATAAATAATTAATAAAAAAGAGAAAGAAAGAAAGAAAGAAAGAAAGAAAGAGAAAAAGAAAGAGAGAGAGAAAAAGAATTACAGTGATACAATACAATCAATAGAAATGCACATTATAGCTGCATTCACAGTTACTGTCTGGGACTGAAAACAGTTGCTTACAGGCGAGAGACTTGAAATGTTTTATTCAGCAGATTAAAACATCTGTTTGAATACATATCTGTATGAATGAACAGCTGAAGTCACAACCGCATTCAGGACACTAGAGCGACAGAATCAAAAATGGCGTCATAACACCGGGAAGTTTTATCAGTTGACAACCCGTTTTTAAATAAATGAGGCTTGTCCTGTCCATCACACAGTTAAACAACTAACAATGACTTTAAATGCTTTGTTAGCGAGTGCAGAGAACGCGTTTGGTGTGCGCGTCTCAGAGCTTGCGCAATCGCGCCCACGGCACTGACGCCAGCTCCAGTGGATCTTAAGATGAACGCGAATCATTTCTCTGTCTCTGTCTCTGTGGGTGAATTAAACCCGTCATGATTATATAGGCAACTCGATGTTCCATGGTGTTCCATTCATTCAGCGCAGCTTTGAATGCGGTTGTGAATCCTGACAATGTAAAGGCGTCAATTTGGCTATATACATGCGGTTCTGACGGTCGTATAATAATAGAATGCTCTATGAACGCTTTATGAAGTGATGTTGCCATACTAGCCTTTACCTTCTGTCCTAGAGTCTTGTTTGTGTTAAACATGGCAGAAAAACAGTCTTAAGCAGGGATAACTGCAGACTCGCACAATGGGCGTGGCTAAAGGTGTGACGCGTCGACGCATTCCATGCTAATCGACGTATTTTTATAATCAACGTAATCGATGACGTCGACGAATCGCTGCAGCCCTAGTAGACACGCCCCTTACTGCTGATTGGCTACAAGTTTGTTATGGTACTCGGCCCCGACTTGTTTTCTAAAGCGTTTTTGAAAAAATACATACCTCACCTTTAACTGATTTATATACAAATGCTTAAATTTCATAATAAGATTACAGTTACATAATTACATTTCTACTCCAATCCGTTTTTTGAAATATAAACATTTAAATGGTGACTTTCATAAAACTTGACTGATTTATTCAAACATAAATTAAATACTGAAGAACAGTAAAAAATTATAATGAATATCTTATATAGTACATATATTTAGCAAAATGCTTCTATCTAGAGATCATTTTTCTAGCTGACTAATGAGTTTATGGTCACCGAATATGTTTTTTCTGAGGTAAAATGTGACGGTACATGACATATTGCTTACAAGCTGTTATAATGACATCTTTGCATGATTGAAACGCTGATTTAGCAATTACATGAGATAGAATACGGATTCCGATAAGTTGTACTTTTTCTTTTAACATACCTTCAGATGTTCGTTCATGTTTATTTCGTGCTGAAACTGGAATTGAAAGTGGAGGAGATGATCAGTTCATGTGTGCTTCGCGCTGTCGCTTCCCTACAGCGATCTGTCACTCCACATTAAACATGTTAAACAGTATTTATTGTTCAAATTTATTGTTTAAAAAAAAAAAGGTAAGAATTTGAAATATGAGAATTTGTTTTAAATCAAAAGTAACAAAGCTTATTGTGCTACAACATTCCATTCATTAACTGAAAACAGGCTAGACTAATCGATTCTTGGGACTTAAGAATCAATATCATTTTGTAAAAATGAGAATTGATTAAAATCGAGAAATCTATATCTATATACCCATCCCCAGTACCTTATGTTAAAATGTGCAAAATTCAGTCTCCTATGTACTTGATTATACTTTTTATTCACTTTAATTTAATAATGGCACATTTATACTGCATGTAGTACCTTTTTACAGCCATCTCTACCTTGTTTGTAAGATATTACATGCTAGGTAGTCAGCATAGTTTGACCTGGAGATACGTCTGTGTAAATGGAAACTATGTTAGATTAGATTAGATTAGATTAGATCAGATTAGATTAGTATATTATTGACACACGACTGGGCCTGTGGTTGGTGTAGTTTTGCTACAGACGAAAGAGTATGATTACTGGACTGAATTGTACATTAGACAATACATACTGACCAAACATAAATGCAGAGAATTTCAAAAATTTAATTTAGCACAGATTTGTGATGACTGAGACACATTACTTATTGAACAGTTGTGAAGAGGCTGTTCTTGAAATATGACATTGATCTGCAACATCTGCCTGTCGAAAGCAAGAGTGGCATTTAAAGTTGACTTTATGACCCAGATACGCCATTGTGCTTGGTCAGATGGTTTAAGTTCCTGCGTGAATGTGCTTTGTCATCATTCATAGTACACAATGAAGTCTAGTCAAAGCCTGAAGCTCCTCAGTCACATCTCTGTCACAGTTGCTCCTCTCAGTTTGAGCTCTGCTTAGTGTTAAACCTGCTTCATAATGGCTCTTTAATAAGTAAATAGTAACAGCTGAAGTTCGCTCAGGTCAAAAGAAGCTTAATTTAACCCTTGAGCTCAGACCCTTTCAGAAAGGAGGTATTTACTCTTAATCTCAGTTTTAAAACGGATTTCGCTTTCCCACTCTGACTGGTTTCCAGACTTTGGGAATGCCATCTGACATTCCCCTGAGGAACAGAAAGAGTGAAGGTGACTTTCCCTCTGTGTTGTTGCGCTCAGTCTTTCCAGACGTGATTGCACATTCACTTATTCCCCTCACTCAAGGGCAAACATATGTCTTGTATACTAATATTCCCCTGGCAGAAGTGTTTCCTGTTTGCAGAGCCCTCAGTAACGCAGTAATCCGCTGCAGCGTGTACACTGATAATCACAAAACAACCAGTGAAATATGTGGTCTTTAAAGTTGCTATATAATTGCAGAAAAGCTAAACATAAATAGCCTCTGAAATCAGCTGGCAAGCTTGTTTCATTATGCACTCTGCTCAACAACAACAAATCTGTGCTGCTAGCCTCAGTGCTTGTTTCTTGGGTAACCGCACTCCAGATTGCAGCATTAATTATGAATGTGAAACAGATGACGTAGATAATACATTAAATTCGGTTTAAAATGAGATATGTGGAAGTCACACAAGACGTTAAAGGACATCTGTCGGTCTTATACGGTTTTAAAGGTGCAATAGGTGATTGTCTTTAGAAACATTTTTTGATATGCTGGTTGAAAGTCTCTTCACATCACGATAGCAATCATTAAGTTAAGTGGTCTAAATGTATTTATCTGTATTTATATATTCTGTGGAAGGCGTAGGACCAAGAAATGTTCATCCAATCAAAACGCTCGGTCCGAGCTTTTTAATTGGCTTTCCTACCTGCCTGTCAACGTATGCTTTTTAATTGGCTTTCCTACCTGCCTGTCAACTTATGTGTTTGCATACCTCTGCGCACCCTGTTCGTGCAGACAGGATACGTCATCAGCGCGATCATGCACGCTGTGCAGACAGAGCGAGAATGGCAGACAAATATCAACAACCCAATCTTCCTTCCTGGTATTGTAGTACTTTTACTAACTGTACTATAAAGTTCTCTCACCGGTGAATGACACATGATGTAGCCCAGCGGTTCCCAATTCCAGTCCTCGCACCTTCCGCTATGCATATTTCGCATGTCTCGCTTTTAGTTAACACACCTGATTCAGATAACCAGCTCGTTAGAAGTGAGCTACGTGCATGAACTGTGTTCCGATTGACATGCTCCCTACTCCCTGAGCAGGGGAAATCCGTTGAAGTTTGCTTCACTTCGGAACATTGGGAGGACTGGAATTGGGAACTGCTGATAGCCTATTCAGGGCTCGCAAAATCGCTAGCCCGACGTCCCGGGGCTATTGTGGTTTCCAGTCGGGCTACCAAAATGTATCACCGCCCTGCCCGACGGGCTATCTTAAATACAGGGCTCCCACGGGTCCTTAAAAACTCTTCAATTTAGTTGTATCAAACTTAAAACCATAAGTTTTAAATACGTTAAATGGTATAAGAAATGTCTTAACTATAATTTCAAAAGGTCTTACAGTTGGGAAAGACAAGAATGGCGATATAGCTGGATTAAACTTCAAAAGGCAATGATGTAACTGAATAAATATGACCGCTGCACGTTTCAAGACGCGGCGCAGATATCTTTGTGAATGTATCTGAAGGGAACCGACTGTCCTCAGAAATGTGTCGTTGGCGTTTTTATTTCATCTTACCTGTAATGCCTGATAAAGCAGCATTTATGAGCGCGGACGGTGCTGCTTTGTGTACAGCCGCTAACAGGGAATTTTCCTGAGGAAAACCGCTATATTAAGCCGCTCCTAAAGCGCCACCTCGTGGCAGAGAATGAATTTGCATTTCCAATAAGCCTTTCTTGCTGTTTATGGTCAGATCAATGCAAATATCGACCCATGTTTTTACGCGGCAAACACATAGAGTTGTAAATGAGAAAGAAGTTCATGTGCCTTCTAAAAAACTAAACAATTAAGACAGTAATATTTATTAGTTTTAAATTAATATAATAATTTATATGCTTGATTTATCCCTTTTCATAAAAATGGTCTAAAGGCTGAAATGCTGTTGTATAAGATTTTTGTTTTTGTGAAAACCTGTATCTGAACTGTAAATCATGTATTTTTATGACTTAATACTGTATGTTACCATAGACATTGTCCAACCCCGCTCCTACGAAGTTCATTTTACTTGTGCAGGTCTTAAAATGGGTCATAAATTGCCTTAAATTTATTTTTAAAAATTCTGCAGATACCCTGTAAATAGTGGAAAAAATGCCTTCCTTCATAAAGGTGCATCTCAATAAATTAGAATGTCGTGGAAAAGTTCATTTATTTCAGTAATTCAACTCAAATTGTGAAACTCGTGTATTAAATAAATTCAATGCACACAGACTGAAGTAGTTTAAGTCTTTGGTTCTTTTAATTGTGATGATTTTGGCTCACATTTAACAAAAAACCCACCAATTCACTATCTCAACAAATTAGAATATGGTGACATGCCAATCAGCTAATCAACTCAAAACACCTGCAAAGGTTATTAGAAATAAAATTATTTTATAGTAAATTTAAAAATAAAATGCTATTATTATTATTATTATTATTTATTTATTTTTTTTCATTTGAATTTTCATCATTTTCAAATGTAAAATCAGCAAGCTTTTATTTTGGCGGGTTGCTAACAAGTAAGTATATGTGCTTCCGGGTTTAGCGCTGCTGATGGAAGAGCATCAGTGAATGAAATGTCACAGTTTTGCTTTGAAAATGGCAGCAGCTAACCTAGATTATGCGTTCAGTTTGAATAGAAATCTTATATAGTACAGTTTGTCGATCTAAAATGGTAATTGTACATTAACAACTGTCATCCATGTCAGTACGCAAATGCACTGTCAAAACTTATTTATACAGCGCATTTTTAATTTTGGTCACGCATGCGGACCTGCGGACCACTTATGTGCACCCCTGTATATACACCCATTTATTTATTTATTTAGAAATTGTTACTTTTATTCAGCGTGCATTAAATTGATCAAAATTGACAGTAAACACATTTTTAAAAATAAAAATTCTCTTTCAAGTAAATGCTGTTCTTTTGAACTTTCTTTTTAAAAAGAAATCCTGAGAAAAATGTCATGGTTCCCACAAAAAAATATTAAACAGCACAACTGTGTTCAACATTGATAATGAGAAATGTTTCTTAAGCATCAAATCAGCATATTAGAACGATCATGTGACGCATGTATACTGGAGTAATAATGCAGAAATTCAGCTTTGCCATCACAGTATTAAATTACATTTTAAAATATATTTAAATAGAAAATAGGTATTTTAAATTGTAATAATGTTTCGCAATATTTCTTTTTTTTAACTATATTTTTGATCATAAATAATAAATGCAGCCTTGCTGAACTCAAGAGAACCCGACCCCAAACTGATTAAAAAGCTTTAAAAGTCTGTAATTAGGCATGCATGATAATATCGGACCAGTATCGGAATCGGCCGATAATGGCTTTAAATGTAAATATCGGCATCGGCCCGATATGAAAAATTTTGCCGATATGTCTTGCCGATAAGACACATTAATTCACATGTGCTCAGGGTGTGCTAGTGATTAGATCACGTCAGCAGTGTGGCTCATACTTGAAGCAAAGTTTTGCCTTAATGGTGATTAGATTCACTGTTTTCAATCACTGCATTTAAACTGAGAATGCATGTACAGAATGATGCCTTGGGTGTGCGATAGTCAGCAGTAATAGCACCATAGATATATATATACACGATATATATGAATAGCACGTGCAGCGACAGCCTCCCCCGGGTCCTAATGCCCGGTCAGTAAGGAGTTGTAATTCCGTAGGGGGCGCTGTTGGCCTACTTCTAATAAAATTAAAGCAAAATACACAAACAATAAAAAAAAATCATGAGTATGTTTTGATTTAAAGATCAGAAGCTACAGCTTACATGAACAAAAAAATCATAAATTAAATAATTTCATATATACAGATATTTATTAATGTGTAATATGTTATAATTTTTAAACAAATGATGAGCTCTAAAAGATGTTCAGAATTTTTACAACTCTTTTGCTTTAGACCATTTAGAAATGTTAAAACTTCAAATAAAATGTTAAGGTTAATACTGCACCTTTCTGGAAAAAAATGCAGGGATTAATATATAGTTTATTTTTAGTTATTTTCAAATCTTCAATGTACTGTCATTATAAAAGAATTTTATTATTGTTTATTTAAGTTCTTGTTAAAAACTAACCAAAATGAAAAATAATTTGCTTATAATTTCTGCACAGGAGAGACTTGGTGTTGTTTCCAAACAATAGGAAATATATTGGCATCGGCTATCGGCCAAAATGAGTTGAAAAATATCGGCATATCCAATATTGGCAAAAATCCAATATCGTGCATCCCTACCTGTAATATAAGAAAAACGAAGAGTAATTGCAAATGTTCATATTGTGACACATCTCTCTCTTTCTGTCTCTTATAGAGGAGTAATGATGAGAACGGGAACTGTTCTGGGAACCGTATGGAGTTTCCCACCACTAATCTGTATGAGCTGGAGAGCAGAGTGTTCACTGATCACTGGTCTATCCCTTACAAGAGAGAGGAATCACTCGGCAAGTGCCTCATCGCCTCCACCTGCCTGGCCAGATTGGGTGAGTCCTTATGGCTTTTTTATGAATGTTTGTGTACTCTAGAAGGAAATGTCACATCTGAAATCTCTTTTCCTCTCTGTAGGCCTGGCTGATGCAGATGAGAACTGTAAGAGGTTCATTGACCGCTGCATGCCTGAAGCCTTCAAAAAGGTTTGTGTGTGTGTGTTTAGATAAGCAGGCATGTAAACGCATAAGCGCTACATGCTATCAGGGGTATGTAATAAATTGTTAGAAACGGTGAGATGTGGTAAGATGAATAATTTAAGTGTTAAATGGTGTTGTAGTTGCTGACGTCGAGTGCAGTGCACAAGTGGGGAACAGAGATTCATGAGGGCATCTACAACATGCTGATGCTGCTGGTGGATCTGGTCGCTGAGAGAGTCAAACAGGATCCGATACCCATCGGCCTCATGGGAGTTCTCACTATGGTACCCATACCCTTTTGCTATTACATATTAGTAACTGTGGTTAGCTACTACAAAATGTCAGACTAAGACTAGATGATACTACAAAAAAATAGTATATTTTTGTCAATATTCCTTGAGTTTTTTCCCAGTAACACTTTAGTATAGGGTCCAATTCTCACTATTAACTAGTTGCTTATTAGCATGCCTATTTTTAACATATTGGCTGTTTATTAGAACTTATAAAGCACATATTCTGCATGACCATATTCTACATCCCTAATCCTACCCATTACCTAAACTTAACAACTACCTTACTAACTAAAAATAAGCAGCAAATTAGGAGCTTATTGAGGCAAAAGTCATAATTAAAGGTTTGTTAATAGCGAGAATTGGACCTTAAAATAAAGTGTGACCATTTTCCCTTCTGTCTTTATAATATTAACACTTACATTTTTACCAGATTTTACCACATTTTTACCACATAGATTTTGTAAAAAAAAAAAAAAAAAAAAAGTATCTAAAATAGTTCTAGATAAATATTTTAGTGAAAATATTTTCTCACTAAATTTTCGCCAAATGATTATATTTAATGTATTTTTTAAAAAAATAAAATATTTTAATACATTTATATGAAGCAAGTATTTATTTATTTATTTTTATTTAAAGCTGCGCCACGTTGTTTAAATAGCAAATGCATTTGCGCCCATGGGCGTGCTGGTCTAAAAAAGAGGTGTATTCAGGCGCATTGTTGGCGCGTTGCTATTTTGAGGAACTGAAAATAGACTGCGCCATAGACCAACTCAAACCTAGTCTAAAGTCAATGGCGCAATATTTTTTTTGTTATTTAAAGAGCACGTTAGTAGAAAATGCGCCTCTGGGTGGGTCCACAACGCGCGTTCACTTTGCTTATTACACACAGGGATGCACAGCAGCACACAAACATGCCAAATATTAAAAAATGAAGGGATTACAGTGTAAAAGAATATTATTGTGTAGGCTACATGAATATAAAAATGTCATACATGTCATAATGGATAGTCATTGTGTGTATCAGAATTAGCCTACCTATTTGCTTGCGCATGAGCAGATCCGTTTGCTCTCTGGAGACGCGTTCAGTCTGTGCGCCTTAAAATTCCGCCGTTTAAATAGCGAATCTGCCTTGGCGCGAGCCAAGGGAGATGAGACTCTTGATTGGTTTATTGCACGTTATGCCAAAAAAACACACCCATTACTCATTAAGAGGACAGCCCTTTTAGACCACGCGCCGGGAACGCCGACCGTTTTTCCCGTCGTTATACTAGCAAAAGTGGATTCGGAAACGCCCTAAGTGCACCTGCGCTTTAGACCATGCGCTTAGATCGTTAAAATAGGGCCATCATTTTGATGGTGGATTGTAATCCAGAATTATGTGTTTATGAAACGCGTGAATGAAATTAAATTATATTCCAGTTTTAAATGTGCTTCTGATTACAGATAGCCTGGGATTACACAAGATTTGTATTTTAAAGATAACCAGTTCGAAGGGAGCATAATTTGCTTTTTGGGTTAAAAGAGTTTCTTAATATGAAATTCGAATGGTATGACAATTAGAGATTAGACTGTACAGAAATTGAAATACACACTATAGCCTGCTCATAGTCACACAATGCTGATGTTGTTAACATTAATAATTTGAGAATAATGTATAACAATAATAATTTGCACGGTTTGATGTGATATGAGCTAATCGATCATTAGATTTAATCACCATTGGTAGCGCGATTTATTGTAATGCTTTTTTCCTCAGTTGGTCAGAACAAACGTGGCACACTGGTTACTTGTTCAGATGACAATATGCGGTGAAAATTATTATTTAGGTCATATATTCCAAGACGTAGGCTAGAATCTGTGATTGCGAAGTACAGTCTCTACGCCGGTGCAGTGACTGACAGCCACACATTCACCTCAGAACATTAGATTCATCCGCGCTGGAGCTGTGCCAGAGTACAACCCACGCAATAAAAATAATGTGTGCAAGTAACTGCAATTCCAAGTTTTCAAACAGAGATGGCGACAAAGAGGCAAAACTTACGGACTGCAGCTTTAATTTAATAAATATTACTTATATGCATAAATGTTATATGTTATTATATATGTTATTTATTTTTAATACAATACATAATACATAAATTTTATGTGTATACTATGCAGTATTTAGCTACAGATATGTCATATCTGACAATTCAGACCCGGTTTTACTACTGATACTGACTATGAAACTACAGGATGTCTTTGTGTGAAGGATTGTAAAACTAGTCTAAAGACAGTCTTTAGAAAACTTAATGGTCAAATTAAAAACACCTTAAAGGGATAGTTCACCCAAAAATGAAAATTCTGTCATCATTTACTCACCCTCAAGTTGTTCCAAACCTGTATGAGTTTCTTTCTTCTGAATATTGGTAACACAAAAGCAGATATTTTGAATAATGTTGGGGAGCAAACAGTTGTCGGTAGCCATTGACTTCCATAGTATGGAAAATAATACTATGGAAGTCAACGGGACCAAGAACTGTTTGGTTACTAGCATTCTTCAAAATATCTTCTTTTGTGTTCAACAGAAGGAAGAAACTTTGGGAAACTTTTGGAACAGTTTGGGTCATCTCTCAATCTTACAAAAGTTGTGCAATTTCATATCACCAACAAATTCATTGCAAATATATTGTGTATATGGGCCTATGTCAGGCCATCTTGAGCTAAACTTGTTTCCCTGTACTGTTTTATTGACAGGCTTTTAACGCTGATAATGAGTATCACTTTAAGAATCGTATGAAGGCCTGTCAGAGGAACTGGGCAGAAGTGTTTGGAGAGGACAGCATGTTCGCTATTTCTCCTGGCTCCGGCTACCAGAAGGTACTGCAAATGTACATGTGTGTATGCGTACATGTGCTTTTGGCGTAACAGGGCTCTACAGTGCGACCATTTCAGTCGCATTTGCGACTGAAGACTACTGCGTGCGACTATGGAAAAATATTTAGGAGCACCTGTGCGACTGACCCGATCAGCATACTGGTGTTTGCACTGAGGTAGCTTCAAAGGTTTCTAACGTACTTACAACTTGTTTTTGCAGCTTTGAGTAATGTATCACAGACATATCCTCTCATTATAACAAACAAAGTGTAGACAAAGAGTAAATAAGAGATTCACTGTGCAGTGTAAAGAGCTGCGTTGATTATAATGGAGTTTTGTGAGAGCGCGATGAACTAAGAGGAGTGACAGCTTTTAGTGATTATTAAGGGAGTTTGCAAATGTGATATTGATTTAATACAACAGTACATTAAAAAGGAAGTTAATATTAAGTGACTTATATTGTCTGATTACTACACTATTGCCTTATTTTGCTCTATTTCGTCAACGAAAATAGTTTGAAACAAAGTAACAGCTGAGCCGCTGCGCATCTCCATTCAAACACAGCGGTGTTTCGTTTATGAATGAACTGCGTTTTTAACTGAATCTAGTGAGTCAATGATTCAATTACCCATTCATAAAGACAGTCACATGCTTCGTTCCTGAATGAATCAGCCGTTCGAACGAATCAATTGAATGAATGATTCAGTGATCAAATCAGTGATTTGCCGCCACCTGCTGGGAGTTTTAGTTTAATTTTTAAAGTATATTTTCTGTTATTTAAATCATTTAATATTTCTATATTCAAAATTTTATATTTAAAACATTAACCTCAACATGAATTTATAAATTTAACTGCACTCATGCGACCTCTGAGCCTCATTAAACGTCTGAAAATACACCTACAAGCCACTTGTTTGCTCTTCTGTGCCACCTCTGTAGTACAAATGTATTTCTTAAATACTGTTTTCATTTGATTGGTAACTTGTTCTTATTCTACTTATTCTACTTTTTATTCTGCTGTTTTAATTAGAAATGTTAAAAATTCCCTGTAAATCACTTTGAGTCAAATATCACCTCGTAATGGGTAGGTTCATTTTTTATCAGAATTTTTAATTACTGATTAGAAGGTGCTTTTTGACCGTGCTCCTAAATTTTTTAAATTAGGAGCACAAGCGCTCCTAAAAAGAAAAATAAGCATAGAGCCCTGCGTAACAGTTGACTTGACAGTCCTCGCTAAAGGACAGAAAAACTGGTTTTGTAGATTCCAACACTCCTGTTTTCAGAAAAATAGTGGCACAGTGTTTTTTTTCCCCACCTCTAGAAGTGCCTTTGCAAAAGTGTCCATGTCTAATGGGAGAATAGTGAATGAAAGAGTCAGGAAGTTTGATTAAGAAATTGTACTTTTTAATGCCAACAATAATGTCTATTAGTGTATATGAATATAGTGTATATTAGAAACTTGTTAACTGCACAGAAATAAAGACTCATTTATGTTTTTGCACCATGAAGTATAGTATATTCTCTTAAGATAAAATAATATAACTTGCAAAGAAACAACTTGCATAAATGAAAAAAAATTCTACATTGTTTTACATGAAATTCATGTTCTGTGTTCTGATTGGACCAGGAACCTCACGGCTGGCTGGTGGACTTAGTAAATCGGGTAAGAACTTAAGTAACACACACTGATAGAAGGAATTATATTATATTACCTCACATTAGACAAACCTACATGGTGTTCAATGACTCTGAATATGACTCTGGTTTATATCTGCAGTTTGGAGAGATGGGAGGTTTCACAGCAATACAGTGCAAGCTTAACCAGGAAGAGATAGAGATTGGGGTAAGATTGTGAACTCTGGACGTCTTTAAATGTTACTGATGTAGAGTAGAATTGTTATTTTTATTTATGGCTTATGCCCACGGCCAATAAATATGGGAGAGTTACTGTTGCTCTATTCAGAGCTGAGTAGATTACTTACAAATTGTAGTCCGTTACTGATGCCAAATTACATGACAAAAATTGTAGTTAGTAACGTAATCCATTACATTACACATTCTACTGTAGGTCATGTAATCAGACTACTTTTTGATTACTTTTCGAATACTTTTGACCCAAGTGTTTATCACATTGATTTAAATAGGGTAATATTGTACCATATTGGTATAAAAATACAAAGAGTAAGAAAATATATTCCATTCATTGTGATTAACAACATGAAGTGCATTAACCATTACATTACATCAAGGTTTCCCAAACTGGGGTTCGTAAATGAACTGAAGGGGGTTTGTGAGTTTAATGAAAATCTAATAATGAATTAAATCCTTTAATAAAATATTTTATTTGTTTACCTGCATGTCATGTGACCATAACCAACGTCAGAGAACTGTGAACATGTAAATGTGATACTTAATTATTAAAATAATTTGTTTTATTGAATTTGAGTATTTTAATGTATTTGAAAGACCAAAGCTTTCCAAAGCTATAGTGATACATGGTTAAATAACCTGCTGAATGAAAATTCAAATAAAAATTAATGTGTTCATCAGTAGTTGATGCAATGTTGAAACACTTTTTAAACCTGAAATTTTACAATGAATGCGACATAATTATATTCAGTTTAGAATCAAGCAACAGAAATTACTGAGCTAAAACGTTGTTTCCCGTAATTGTGATTTCTGTGAAAACACAGATGCGGCTTGTTTATTGTAGATGTAAATCTAAACTCTGCCAATGTTTTGTTATTTCCTCAGATGATTTCAAATGATTTTCATCAAACTCTAATGAAATGAACTAAAACTAAATTGTAATGTAAAGAAAAAGGAAACTTTGGAAAAAGGGTTTCAAATTTAAAAAATTTGAAAATGTAAAATAATAACTTTGTACCACACCTTAAATGTAAAAGAGATGTTGGTTGCACAGATACGAGCAGGACAGGCTATCTTTGGCTTGAGAGACCTGTAAGCATAATAATGCAATTGCAGAGAAATGAATGGATAATTCATGGATAATCCATCAGAGGAAGAGAGTGAAGTAGTGGTGTCTGGATGAAGAGAGGCAGTATGTGTGAGATGCTGAGAGAGAGAGAGCGGGTTGAACGAGGGCAGATTCTATTATAGCATGTGTGCTAAAGAGCTCAGGATTTTTATCACCATCATGGAGAGCATCCTACTCACGGCAGACAGTGAGAAAGAGATGAGAGCAGGGGGATGAGAGAGAACATGAGATGCCACATTCATACGGCTGGAAAAAAGCATTCAGGCCAGTTATTAAGATATGCACAACAGAATTACTTTTAAACACTATTGGTCATCAAGCCCTTTGATGAAATGTGGTTGTCTGAAAAATATAAAAAATTGAATTAGTGGGATAATGGCAAAAAATTCGACCACACAGCTCTCAAACACCAACTAATGTTTTATAGAGTCAGACAGATGGATAGAATATAGCAATAGAGGGGATGGTTGATTAGTTGTCCGACACAAGTTGATTGTGAGTCAGTGAGTCAATTAATTAGATAAACAAGTTTATCTAGATTTATCTAGAATTTTTTTTTCATCTAGATAAACTAGTAAAAATCTTTTTTTATTTACATAAATTAGTTGTGCTAATTAAAAACTTTTTTCTTTTTTTTTTTTTTTTGGTCAAACATTTGTCTATGTCATGTCATGTTTTTGTTTGGTTTGATTTTGACTTTGATTTTGTAGTTTGGTTTTTGTTTTGGTAAGTTTTGTTTGTTTTCCTTAGATGTTTTGTTTTGGTGATTTTTGTTTTTTGTTTGTTTGTTTTGCTTAGATTTTTTGTTTTGGTTTAAAGTTTTCTACCATCAGTGTTGTTGATGTTTGTTTGTTTGTTTCTTTGTTTGTTTCTTTGTTTCTTTCTTTAAGAAGACAAAAAAAGCTCAGAAATGTGCCCAATCTTGTCTGATTTAAATGTAGATTTAAAAAGAAAAAATGGACAGACAGACAGATTCTCAGAATTTCCGACGGCTTCATTATTTTTAGCAGACGAGGTGTCCGCTCCCTCTTTAGTGCGAGTGTGTAAATGCTCCCCCTTGTCTTGTGGCTGTGAAGCTGCCTTGTTTTTGGTTCCGCCCGCTTGTCTTTTGAAGGTGGGCATTAGCATGATCTGGGTGCCAGGGCTGAGAGATAGAGCTGGCGACAGGGAAAAGATGCTTTGATTTAGGATTTGCATATTAATGGCCTTAACACAGGAACAGGAAGTTGGAGGCGAGCATAGGGGGAGGAATTCTTTTCAGGGACACATACAACCTGCTGTGGCCATGTAAAGGAAACTCTGCTGGTTCATCGCCAGCTATGTTTTAATCTCAAACATAAAGGGATGCCCTGCTACAGTAACCATTTAATTTGTAGTGAGGGTAAGAGTCAATTAAAGCGAGAAAACTAGAGATGGATGCTTTCTCCTCTCCTCCACTGACTGGACTAATTCATTCACTCTCTCCAATGGATGAGAAGTCATTTGATGCTGAACAGAGGAGTGATTCATCTGTGCTGGCGTATATCTCTAAAGAGATGTATGCCAGCGGAGAGATGTTGTGTAAATGTTGTATAAAAATCCCTGATTTTGTAGTTCACTATTTAATCAGGTGTCTCTGTGGTGCCCTTAAAGGAAATGTTTACCTAAAAATGAAAATTCTGTTTTCAAACCTGTATGCTGAAATTTTAAACATCTTCTCATGGCTCTTTTCCATACAATGGCAGCTGATCCACTGCCGAAAGTTAGTCATACAGGTTTGAAACAACATGATGGTGAGTAATGATGACAGAATTTTCATTTCTTGTCGAACTGTCCCTTTAAGAGTTTGCTTACTCTTTGTTGCTATGTCATGTCTCCAGCTTAGACAAACATTTTGCTTTTAGCAGGGAAAATTGTTTTTTTTATTTTTTTATTACTGATTTATTTCTGAGGTAACATTCATGGTAGAATGTACATGTGTGTATGTGTTTCCTCAGTGTGTATCAGCTCTGGTTCAGCCGCTCGGTGTGTGTGCAGAATACCTCAACTCCAGCCTGGTGCAGGTGAGTGTTTCCATGGCTCATCTGTTCTCGTTTTGTTACCCTGCTGGAATACTTGATTCTGATTGGTTAGAAGTTCTGTGGTCAACTCAGTTAATTAGGTTGACAACTGTATCTAAATAATTTTTAGTTTTATCTAGATAAACTAGTCAAACATTTTTTTTTTTTTTTTAAACTTAGATAAGCTAGGTTTTCAAGAAGACATCAATTTTTTAAAAAAAAGCCCTCAGAAATATGTTTAATCTAGTATGAGAGATAAATAGACGGACAGATAGATGAAATTATTTTCACATTATAATCCATTCATCTACTTATTTGGAAAGTAGCGGGCTCTTGATTACTTTGTCTAGGTTTATTTTGGTCTAATGACCAGCTGACAGTACATTATTCAATACTTTCCTATTACATATAGTTGAGCCTTTATATAATCAGATTTACCTACTGTAAACGACATGGCTTTGATATGTGATATTGAATCATAAAGAATACATTTGAATCAGCATGTTTTTGAACAGTGGTTACCAGAGAGATTTCAAGGGCATTCTGCAGTGTGACCTTCAACTTTACGTTGTTTGGTTTTGGTGTATTTTATAGCCCATGCTGGACCCAGTCATCCATAAGATGATAACATATGTGCAGAATCTGGAGGAGAAAGACCTGAAAGACAAGGTAAGGCATCTGCATGCATTTCCTCATTCATTTTGGTGTGATAATACATGAGAGTTTCACAACTTTAGAGCTGAAATTTGTATTTAGTTTAAATGTTGAAATATATTTAATGGAAATATATTATTTTTTTTATATTTTAATACATTTCCACCCAATATAAATGGTGGTAATATGGCACTAGCTAATGCTGCACAGTAGCATTGGCTCAACCATTGGTGTTTGAGGTTTGAGGAGAGAATATCTGCTTGACTGACCATTGACAATTGGGAAAGTGTTTAGGAAAACTTTTTTTTTTTTCTCACACATATTACAAACCAATATTTTTTTTACCCTCATAAATGAAAGTACATTTTTCATTCAGCGTTTTTTTTTTTTTTCTTTCAGAGAGAGACACAAATTTACATAATCCTCAGAGTGAAAATTGTTTCCAGAATTTAGTATTGTTTATTTGCATTGGATTTGCAGTACAGTACCATGTTTTAAATGATTAAAATGTCATCCTGCTTTAAATTTCTGTAATGTTTGAGAGACTTTAACTCACCCTTGTTGTTTGTCTCTGTTTTTATGTACGTCTCTTTCTCTCTAAAGCGTTTGGTGAGTATTCCAGAGCTCTTGTCGGCCATTAAGCTCCTCTGCATGCGTTTCCAGCGGGAGCTGGTGAACGTCGTGGATGACCTTCGGCTGGACATCCTTCTTCGAATGCTCAAGACGCCCCACTTCAGTGCCAAGATGAACTCCCTCAAAGAGGTTCAACTTCCTTTCCACATATTAGTGCTCTGGAGCTTAAAGTTCACGCCTGAGTTCTTCCCTCATGTTGACTGCTTTGTGCTCTGATAGGTCACGAAACTCATTGAGGAAAGCACAGTTTCCAAGACTGTGAAGAACGCCATTGACACAGACCGACTCCTGGACTGGCTGGTAGAAAACTCAGTACTGTCAATAGCTTTGGAAGGTACAGTCCCTGATTCAGTTTAACATATGAACAGTTTCAGTTTCATATCAAACTCATATTGAACCTGTTAATCGTCTGGTTTCATATAGGTTTACCAACCTATATGATCATCAAAGTTTGATGATTTGAAACAATATTACTCGTTAGAACATGCAGAAGCTAAGAAATTAAATTTTCTGTTAAGATATTTGTTTTGTGAAGGAAAAATGACTAGAAAAGTGTAAAGAATTCAAAAGCATGAAAAAAAGTGTTTTGTCATGTTCTGACTATAAAGAGTAGTTTAAAACAACAACAGTCTGTTTTCTTTACATTTGACTTAGGAGCAAAAATCTGCCTTTAAACTTGAAAGAAGTAAAGATTATTATCGATTATCGACTGAAATGAACAATTTTATTGTCAAAGTTTTTTGACCATATAAAAAATTTTGACCAAATGAACAATGCATGCTTAGAATAAATGTTAATTTTATGAACAAATAATGTTTGTCATAATTTTCGTCAAATAAAATTTTTTCATTGACGAAAACAAGACGATAACTAAATACAAACCAGTTCTGAATGACAAAAATTATGACGACATCTATTAATTTTTTTTTTTTTGGACTGGAAACCAAAGGCAGTACATAAATGTGTCTTGTGTATGTGGACGCTCACACTTTCACACTGAGCGAATCATCTATGTGTTAAAGTATTCAGAAGCCAGAATCTCAAACTGTTGCTTTGTGCCTGAAGCCTTTTCACCTGACCCACTCATTTGTGTCATCTCTTTACTTATTCGACACCGCCTCATTGTCTTTTCTCTCTTTGTTCTTTTTGCATTTCTCTTGACACTTTCTCTGTCCCCCTTCACTTTCTCTTTTGCTCCTCTCTTCCACTTTAATGCCTTTGTTTGGTTTAACTTTCTCTTTGCACTCTTCCTTTCGCTTTCTTTTTGTTGTACTTTCATTTTTCTGTGCCTTTTTTCCTAACTTTCTCTTTCACTTGTGCTGTCTCTTTCTCTTATTTGTCTAAATGGATTTTGTTTTCTGTTTTTTTTTTTTTTTTTTTTTTTTTTTTTTGTGTAATGAGAGAAACCATCTTTTTTTTTTTTTTTTTTTAACAGGTTGCTGACATTTTAAAGATTTAAAAAAATAAAGCTAAACTTTCAGTTTATAAAAGTACCAATTCTAAAGTTAAGGGTAATAAAGGGAAGAAATATTATTTTTTTTTACATGTCTGTGATTTAGGTTTTTACATCAGTGTGTTTATAATGGAGCTAGTCTTTTATTTTAGGAGTATTTTTATTGCATCCAGTGCTCTATGAGAATGTTTTTTATTTAAAATAATAATAAGTCCATTTTCATTCTCTCTCTCTCTCTCTCTCTCTCTCTCTCTCTCTCTCTCTCTTCTCTCTCTCTCTCTCTCTATGTGTGCTATAGGAAACATTGATCAGGCCCAGTACTGTGACAGAATAAAGGGAATCATTGAACTGCTGGGCAGTAAGCTCTCATTGGATGAACTCTCCAAAATATGGAAAATACAGGTGAGCTGTGTCTTTAAAGATATTCTTCACATCAGTGCTTCCTCAAAGCTGTATGAATTTCTGACATTGTTTCTGAGAAATATACTGCACAGAAGGCTCTCAAATGTATTGAAACATTTGAATAAGAACTAAATGAATAGACAGCATTTCACCTGGCATCCATCCACATGGCCATTGATTTTCAGAATGGAAATGAAGCTGTGAACAATCTTAAGATTAATTCACAAGACAAGGGATGCATCGTACAACAGTACAGGGATTTTGAGTTCAAAACAGCAACTGATTTGCAAAAACAATGACAGTTCCCAAAAATGTGGAAGTCCACCAACACGCTGCATTATTGTTTTTTTCTTGTCTCAAGATCACTTATTTGTTTTTGTGCTCTCAGCTGAACGTATTATAAGTTATCAAACAAATACAGTTTTTTTGAATATTACAAGACGACAAAACAGTAATACAATAACTGGCATGGTTAGCCTGCCGTATTATTATATTATATTATATTATATTATATTATATTATATTATATTATATCATATTAATTATATTATTTTATATTACATTATATTATATTACATTTTATTATACAATTTTGTATATACATTTAAATTGACATATATCATGTTTTGTGTGCAGGCTGGTCAGTCCTCCACTGTGATAGAGAACATCCACACCATCATCGCCGCTGCTGCCGTCAAGTTCAACTTTGACCAGCTCAGCCACCTCTTCGTCCTCATACAGAAGGTCTTGTCCATTTTCCTTTGGACTCTTTCATCTTTATGAGCCGTGTTTCTGACTGTGCCTTGTGTGTTTTCAGAGCTGGGAGGTGGAGAGTGATCGTGTGAGACAGAAGCTTCTGAGTCTGATTGGACGGATCGGCAGGGAGGCTCGCTCTGAGGCAACCACAGGAAAGGTATGTGCCATTCATATGTATATATGAAACTGTATGTGTATTTCTGTCTCTCAACTAAAACTGACCTGAAAGTTGGGCTTTGAACCGGTCTAGCTGCTAATAAGCTACAGTGCTGAAATGTGACAGCCAGTGATTGATATAGAATTGTTTGAAGCTGGTGAAATAATTGGATTGTTGTCAAATATTGGTTGTTAAATAATTGGGGGACAAATGATTGCAATTAACTATTTAACCTTAAGAGATCATTTATTTGCATTAAATCATAACATGTATAAAAATGCATGAGGAATATAAACATAAAATGTATATGAATCTTTAAACAAACACTGCACAGGGTATAAATACATGAATACTTCATATAATATTTAAATAATCGATTCACGCTATTTTTTGAAACCCAAACCACCTCATTATTATATTAGATAATATTAGAACAGTGATTAATTGTATAATAATATTGTAATATATTACAGTATTAAATAATAAATACATTTTTATTTTTTATATTGCATATAAGAATTATATTATACAATCTTAAAGGGATAGTTCACCTTCAGTTGCTGGTCCCCATATAAAAAAACACTATGCAAGTCAATGGGGACCAACTGAAGGTGAACTATCCCTTTAATATATTCTTTTATTTTTACATGCCACTTGAAGGTGGTCTGGTTAAACTTTATTCAAGTTATTTTCTATATTTGAAAGCAGATTTTAATGTACTTACCATTTAATATGCTATCACCTATAATACTTTTAAAAAATTTCAATACAGTTTTTTTTTAAAGAAATTAATACTTTTAATCAGTAACGATGCATCAAATTGGTCAAAAGTGACAATTAAGACTTTTACACTTGTTAGAAAAATTATATTTGAAATGCTATTTTTGTATTTTTGATCCTGAACAAAAACATATCACAGTTTCTACAAAAATATTAACCAGCACAATTGTTTTCAACGTTAATAGTCATAATAAATGTCTCTTGAGTAGCAAATCAGCATATTAAAATGATTTCTGAAGGATCATGTGACACTGAATACTGGACTAATGATGCTGAAAATTCAACTTTGCCGTCACAGGAATAAATTACAAATATATCCAAATATTTTAAATTTGAAAAATATTGTACAGTATTACTGTTTTTACTGTATTTTTAATCAAATAAATGCAGCCTTGGTAAATTACAAATATATCCAACTATTTTGAATTTTAATAATATTGCACAATATTACTGTTTTTACTGTATTTTAATCAAATAAATGCACCCTTGGTGAGCTATAAATCTCAAATAAAAGGAGATTTGGAGCATGACAAAAAAACTGACACTAGACTTGATGTAAAAACACAATATCTGCGTGTTTTTCTGGCTTGTTTTTCAGGTGTTGGAGGTATTGTGGGAGTTGGCACATCTCCCCACGCTTCCTACCACTCTAGTGCAGCAGGCCCTGGAAGAACACCTCACCATCCTCAGCGACGCGTACGCCGTCAAAGAAACCGTCAAGAGGAACTACATCATCAAATGCATCGAAGACATCAAGAAGGTGAGCTCATATCTTAATTCCCATAATACCACAAACTCCAAAGACTATTGCTCACTTCACCTGTAGTGTATGAACAGATTTAGATAAATAACTAACATGAATATGATTCATTTTTTATGATGTCACTGTTATTTGTTGTTCTGTCATTATGGAAAGTCACTCTCCGGCTTGCTTCTGGTGGTCTGAACTGGAGTGAGGGTCCCTCACTCTCACACACATCTCCTGTACTACTCCATCTGCTTTGTGCTCCTTCCTGAAGATCCATATTCAGAAGATTATGGACCATAAACACAAAATATGCATACATACTCACACAGCAATGCAATGACACACATTTTGGAGCTTCCTGGCTTCTTTTCCAGGCTAGAATCTGTGCAGCGGGCTATTTTAAGAGCTGAACTGGGAGTATAAAGGTGTTGTTCTGTCTCTAGCGCTAGATGTATATTTTTGGCAGTCTAGTTTCAGCTTGCCTCATCTCTCTCACACACACACACACACAGCCATTCACTTTGCTCAATCTTTGCGCTTCAGCCTCTGATGTCATTTGGGTGCAGCGTCTGCCTCATAAACTCTTAGTGGCGCTCACTGAATACAACTGAAGTTTATGTCTTTAGATGCAAATACAGGAGGATTCAAAGTCTCCCAGCGAGACACAGGTCTCTTTTCTTACTGGCACCTGGGGCAAGAAGAAACCGATCTCATTGGCTAAAGTAAGAGAAGACCCACCCCTTTAGTTTAACACTGACCAATCATAACTCAGCCTGAATCTCACATGAACAGAATTTGATTGCAGACTGATGATGATTGCCACTTGATTCACTGGGATGGACTGTAAAGATATGTGTGATTTTACAAAGGGCACTTCTGAGGGTTTGATCTTCACCTCCAAATATCTAATGGAAAAACTAATGACTTTTTGACTATTGGCTTCAATCTTTTTTGGACTATTTGAAACTTTTGGAAATCAGAGACTCTAACCAAAGCCTGGGTTGTTCGATGGGTCAATGACGTGATGCTAATTTCTTCATCTTGTTCATTGATTAAAAATAAATAAATAAATAATGCGGTTTGCACATATAATAACTCTTTCTGAATTCAAATTCATTGTGATATTTTTGGGGGGGCATATAAAGTCAAAAATGTCAGGGAGGTACAACTGTCCTGATATCAAAATAAAAAAAGGCTTTATTAAAAGAAAACAGTCATATGGTGCAACCAACATACAGAAAAAGAAAAACAAAATTATATCATAGAGAGGACCCCAGACCTTGATGACTCAAGGTTAATAAATCTCTCAAAATATATGATAATTTGACCATTTTATGACAAGACAAGGTTAGTTCAGGTTGTAAAATGTCATGTGGTGCGACTCCTCAAAAACTTACATTTATAATTTAGTAATTGTTTACATTTTGGAACAACTGAAAAACTTGATTTTTGTTTTCAACTTTAAGTTTATTATTTTATTACTTTGGTTGTACCACATGACATTTTTAGAGTAATTAAATTGAAACTTTTCTTGAAAATGATGTAAAAGTTAATAAACCATATGAAAGTTGTGGACATACTTATACGTCATTGACCCAGATGGAGATTACCATATTCCATGAGTTCACCATGTGTGTTATGGTTGATGTCACTGTGTGTTTATATATGTGTGTTTGTGCTTGTATTGTAGTCGTCTCAGCAGACTAACCCTCAGACAGTATGGGTGGTTCCAGCCTTGCGGCAGCTTCACGAGATTACGCGATCTTTTATCAAACAGACCTACCAGAAACAGGACAAGGTAGGTGTAGACAGTGTCCAGACGGACCATCTGGCCTGTTCATTTTTTTTCATGCAAGTGGTGCTAAAGAAACTAGAAATCTCATTTTTCATGCTTTAAGTGGCTTTGGGTTATTCTTTGTGTCATCTTCTTTATCAGAGTATAATCCAGGACCTGAAGAAGAACTTTGAGATAGTGAAGCTCATAACAGGCTCTCTGGTGTCATGTCATCGATTGGCCGTGTCCGTCGCTGGATCCAGTGGTCTTTCTGGGTCTACACTGGTTGATGGGCGGTACTCCTATCAGGAGGTGCGCTGCCAGAAGTTCATTATCTCTTTGTGTTACGAAGAATTTAATTATGTTTATATTACAGCTCAGTCAAAAATAGAGTTTGCCGATAACAATTACTAAGGTGTGAACAAAACTTAATTTAAAATAATGTAAAACAAATATTTTTATCAAATATTTTATTTGATAAAATATTTGATTATTATTATTAAAAAAAAAACAGTACTGTGAACCTTGACATTTTTGTTACATATTTGGAAAATAGTAATTATAATAATAACAATAAAATATGATATTACATTTTTTTTTCTTTTTCTTTTTTTCCAATGAATCACAAACGTGTAGCAAATAAAATATACATTCTTTTAGTCATCTACAACAAATTATATAGTTTTTGTTGCTAATTTTTGCCAATGTGTTATCGTTCTAAAAAGGCGGTCGACTTCTAGTTTCTAGTTAAGTAAGAGAGTATAAACAAAATCTAGTCATTTCCTCTGGTTTAAAGATTATTCATATTGCTGTTTGACCCAAAAATTAGCACAGGACAAAAATATATTTGTAGACTACAGAAGTGACTCATGTTATGCCTCACATTTGGTAAGAATGAAAAAAGAGAAGTAGGTTTTTATATATCTATCTGATGTTGTTGTTTATTTTTATTTTTCCCCATTTTTCCAGTATTTGGAGGGTCACTTGAAGTTCCTTGCATTCTTCCTGCAAGAGGCCAGTCTGTACCTGGTCTGGAATAGAGCCAAAGAGATCTGGGAATGCTTAGTGTCTGGCATGGATGTGTGCGAGCTTGATCGAGAGGTGTGGTGTTGTTTGTTTTGATTTTATTTTGGTTTGTTGTTGTTTTTATTTATTTATTTATTTATTTATTTATTTGCTTCTGTTGTTTGTTTTTTGTTTTATTTTATTCTTTTTTCTTTTTATTTGTTTTATTATTATTTATTTTTATTTTATTTTTTATTTTTATTTTTTTTTTTTTGTTTGTTTCAGTTTTATCATGTCGTTTAATCTTGGTCCTTAAAAAGAAAAGAAGCCACACATGCTTTGGATTGAAGGCTAAATGCCATTGAGTTATTTGTTATTTTTACCAACTTGTTAAAAGTAGTGTTTAAGAACTTTTCAGTTCTATATTGTAAAAATTAGTTTTGCAAAAAAAAAATAAAAATGCTGAATTTTTGCTATCGTGACAAACTTTGTTTTTTAATGGTGTTCAACTCTCTTCTGTAGATGTGTTTCGAATGGTTCACTAAGGGACAGCATGATCTAGAGAGTGACGTTCAACAGCAGCTCTTTAAAGAGAAGATACTCAAGCTGGAGCCTTATGAGATCACTATGAACGGTAAAAGTTCAACCACAGAGTTCACTCACTACTTCCACTTAAAACCACAGTATTTCCACATTATAGCGCCTTGAGGTATTGCACGTCTCCTGTACATCTGCAGGAAACCACTGCGCTTACTGTGCTAAATTTACTCTCACAGAAAAAAATGGCTTCGTTTGCACCATAGGGTGAAGTTGCATAAAATGTACTGTGAGTGAGAGTTTTTTGTGGTCTTTCGTCAATGTTTTACAGGGTTTAACCTCTTCAAGACCTTCTTTGAGAATGTGAACCTCAGTGACCACCGTCTCAAACGGCAGGGAACACAACTGGTATGAGATTCCAGCATGTTCTCAGTGAAACTGGTGGGGAAATTCTGTTTTAACAGGCCAAAACATATGATTGTCTCTCTCAGTGTGTTGAGCGATTGGATCTGGCTGGGATGGACTTCATTTGGAGGATCGCGATGGAATCTCCAGACGAGGACATCGCTAATGAAGCCATACAGCTCATCATTACTTACAGCTACATTAACCTCAACCCCAAAATGAAGAAGGTCAACAGTCAAACCTTCATTTTTGTGAGTCTTATATCATAATTTCTCTGTTAATTAACATTTTCTTTGTTTCTTTGTGTATTTTATTTGCAGGACTCAGTATCTCTGCATAAGAAATTCATTGCTGACTGCTATAAGAGATTGGAGGTGAGTGTTGCATTGTGAAATGACACCATTTTTTTGTTTCCCTTGTGATGATGATTGTGATAAATTTCATTCTTACATCACACACAGGCTGCTAGCTCTGCGCTGGGCGGCCCGACCCTCACACATGCTGTTACGCGGGCAACCAAGATGCTGACAGCCACTGCTATGCCAACGGTCGCCACATCAGTGCAATCTCCATCCAGGTATGAGAACTAGTTTTGAGGCGAGTTGAGCAGCTTTTAGATCAGTTGATGAGATCCAGCTGATGTGGTTGGCTGCATTTTCATTGTCTTAAGTAAAACACTTTTACATTAATTTTATTAAACTTACAAAATTAGGAAAAACACAGGCAGAAGTGTACCAAAGCTAGAACAGAAGGAACTATGTACAGTAAATGTTTTGTTGTTTTTTTTGTTGTATTGATTTTTGTTTTGTCTTCTGTTTTGTTTTTGTATGTTTTTTTTTGTTTTGTTTTAATGTTTTGTTTTTGTGTTCTATTCTGTTTTTTGTTTTGTTTTGTTTTTTTGTTTTGTATTTTTGTTTTGCTTTTGTGTTCTATTGGTTTTTTTTGTATTGTTTTTTTGTTTGTTTGTTTTGTTATATTGATTTTTGTTTTGTCTTCTGTTTTGTTTTTGTATGTTTTTTTGTTGTTTTGTTTTAATGTTTTGTTTTTGTGTTCTATTCTCTTTTTTTTTTGGTTTTTTGTTTTGTTGTATTTATTTTTGTTTTGTTTTTGTGTGCTATTCTTTTTTATTTGTTTGTTTGTGTTATGTTGTTTTTTGTTTTGTTTTTGTGTTCTATTTGTTTTTTGTTTTTTTTGTTTGTTCTTGTTTTGTTTTGTTTCATCTTGAGGAACTCACATTTATCCCACATTTAATGCTTTGTCATTTAGTTGCATCAGACTTGATGTTATGCAACACTGAAGTCTTACTTGATCTGAAGGTTGTTCAGAAAGAGTTTGATATCATTTAGTATCAAGATTGACATGAAAATGTATTGAAGTTCATAACCATCTCTGTCTTCAGGTCCAGTAAACTAGTGATCATTGAGAGACTTCTGTTATTGGCAGAGCGTTACGTCATCACAATAGAGGTGAGAGCCTATATATATATGTGTGTGTGTGTGTGTGTATGTATGTGTGTATATATATATATATATATATACATATATATATATATATACACACACACACACACACACACACGTTGGTTTTTATGGTTAATGGGAACTTTCCATAGGCGTAATTGTTTTTATACTGTTCAAACTGTATTTTCTATTGCCCTACACCAACCCTACACCTAAACCTACCCCTTACAGAAAACTCTTTGCATTTTTAAATTTAAATAAATAAATAACATTTAGTATGTTTTTTAATCCTTTTGAATTACAGGGACATTGGCGGTGTCCTCATGAACCACCTTCACATTGTAATACCTCTGTCATACCCATGTCATTATACAAATTTGTGTCCCCATAAACCACCCAAACCAGTGCACACACACAGACTGGGTTACACACTGCTTCGCGTATCTGAGCACAAAACTTTATTTGTATCCAACCTCTTATAACTATTGCATTAATACTCACCTTAAATGACTTACAGTTGATCTCTGTTTGAAAGCATCAGTCAGTTTTAGCGAAGAAACCAGCAAGCTGTAAAAGTCAAGGGTAGCAACATCATTGAATGACAGACTTTGCTAATTAATTCGTGCGTTAGATAGTTGTCAGACTCGCAGCTGTGGAGTGATGAAGTCTGATCATTGGTTGACTGCAACATTCACCGTCGTCCCGTTTCTCCAGCTGTTCAGTTCCATGCCGAAACCTGGCATAGAGTGTGTTGCTCCATTTAGCGCATTCAGGAATAATCATACCAGAGCACAGCGAAAGGGATCCGATACGGTGTTGATTCCTGCGTGTATTCAGAAAGAGAGGCAGACATTTTGACACCCGTTCAGTCTAACAGACATTAATTGGTCGGTTATTGACAGACATTTGGCGCAGGAAGTGCTTTTGGACTGCAGCGCTTTTGTCTAATCTATGAATTTGAGTAAATCATGTAATATGAAGCTCAGTAGCTTATTGCTGGAATTCATTTACCTGTTCGTTGAAATGCTTATTCATGGAAAAATAATTCGAAATAGCAGATTTATTGCTGTAAAATATGCAGGAGCTCATCTAATGTTACATTTACCTCAAGAAAGTGGTTCAATAGCTTGTTAGTAAGCAAGAAAAATAACTTAATGTAATTAATATAATACTTTTTCAAATATATATTACAAAATATGTTCTAGTTATAATACTTCTATTATTAATAACTGCTTACTATTTTAATATGTTTTAAAATGTAATTTATTCAGCTGAATTTTCAGCATGATTACTCCAGTTTTCAGTGTCACATGATTCCTCAGAAATCATTCTAATATGCTAATTTGCTGCTCAAGAAACATTTATTATTATGATCAACGTTGAAAACAGTTGTGCTGATTAATATTTTTGTGTGAACTGTGATACAGTTTGTTCAGGATTCTTTGATGAATATAAAGTTTAAAAGAACAGCATTTATTGTGACATTATAAATGTCTTTACTGTCATTTTTGATCAATTTAATAATTTCTTGCTCAATAAAAGACTGAATTTCTTTAAAATAAATAAATAAACATTCACTAGCAGTAGTGTATATTAGGATAAATCTTATAATATCTAAAAATGGTTTGGAATCTGTAGAGCTGATTTCTTTAAAAATTTTTATGACAGCTAGCATTTAAAGGATTATATCTTCACATTGGTTTGAAATGGGAAATGAGTTTCCAGGTCACATGGTACTGACTGTTGTTCCGCTGGATCCGTTTCAGGACCTGTATTCTGTTCCTCGAACTATTCTACCTCATGGAGCGTCTTTCCACGGCCATCCTGTTACACTTCACATCACTTACGAATCTACCAAAGACACATTCACCTTGGAGGTAACGTCACACACACACTTCTTGCAGTTCTGGCGCTCATGACTCAAATGCACACACTTATGACCGACTGTAAGCAGTGTTGATATAAATGCAAGACTTGATAAACATTCTTCCTATTTGGAGAATAGAAGAACATTGATAGATTTCAGGTGGAGGTTCAGCATGAGAAACCAAATGTGATATTAGTAAACAACAATCTGTTGGGTGATCGTGACTCAACTGACTGGTATTTGCTGTGCTTGATTTGACTGGATGGATTGAAACGGTCTTCATGTGCTTGTGTTGATGTGAATGTGTGCAGGCCCACAGCAATGAGACCATAGGCAGCATCAGATGGAAGATAGCCGAGCAGCTCAGCTGTCCGGTGGACAATGTGCAGATATTTGCCAATGACAGCATGGTGAGTCAAACACTGTCTGCGATGGGTCGCAGTCATATCTGAGCGGTGCACAGGTGCCAAACACCCCTACAGCACAGGCCAGCAGCACTATGTGAGAATGTGTCTGCTATTATGATCACATGTGAAGCCTTTGTTCTCAGACCGATTTCTAGTTATAGTTAACAATAAACATTATTTATTTGTATTGCTTATTGTTGCCAGTGTTATTTTAGTGTTATTTATGTACTACTTTAGTTTTTATTAATATATTGAATAAGCTTTTATTTTTATATTCCGTTTTCATGTTCATTTTAGTTTTAGTAATTCTCTCATTTTCATTAGTTTTTTAATATTTCCAAATAGTTTTAATTTGTTTTTAATTTCAAATTTAGTTTTATTAGAGTTAGTACTTCAACTTAAATTTATTTCAGTTACTTGCCAAGGCAAGATGTCTAATTTTCATTTAGTTTTTTGAATAATATTTATATTTAATGTTATTTCAGCTTTTGTTCATCAAATAAAAATGTTTTTAATAATTAAAGTTTGGTTTTGGTTATTGATAATGACATTGAAACTGAAACTAGGACTGGGTTTCCTAGTAATAGAGAGTGAGCAATAAACATAGTTTATTTGTATTGATTATGGTTACCAGTGTTATTTTAGTATTTTTTTATATACAGTTATAGTTTTTATTAATCTGAATTATCTTTTTAATTATATTAGGTTTTGTTTTTACGAATATATTTCTAAATTGTTTTAATTTATCTTTATATCATTTTAATTTTAATTCATTTGAATTCATTCGTCAATTTAGTACTTCAACTGCCAGAGCAAAAATCTTTACTTTCACTAACAAAAAATATTTTTAATAATTTTAGTTTTGGTTTAAGTTTTAGTTAACAGATTTGTTACTAAAATGGCCAGTAATTTGGCATTTTGAAACGATTAACATCCAGTAACTGCCTAAAAAAAAGGCAGTTACTGGATGTTAAAAAATAAAAAAAATAAAAATAAAAACATAAATAAAACTAAAATAGAATGCAGAACCATTTTTATGATAGTTCATATCAAACAAACTCTTCATATTAAGCTTTATTTGTATGTATTATGGATTCAAGCTAACGGTCCTCTTTATAAATTCCAGCTGACGATGAATCGGGACCAGAAGCTGTTGAATCAGCTGGGTTTCTCTGATGAGCAGAGTCTGACGGTGAAGAGCTCAGGAACAGGCACTCCATCAGGCAGTTCAGCGGACAGCTCTGCCTCGGCCAGCTCCAGCAGCAGCGGGGTCTTTAACTCAGCATATGCTTTGGAGCAGGTACATACATACACTCACTGAACTGACAAATAACACAGTTTGCTAATACTCATTGGATCAAGTACACACTAACTGTGCAAGTACATACTTGTATACAGAATACATACACTACCTTTCAAAATTTTAGGGTTTGTAAAATTTTCTGTTTTTGAGTCTCTTGATTATATATAACATGAAAAACAGTAATATTAAAAAAAAAAAAAAAAATTGTAATGTGATCCTTCAGAAATCATTCTGAAATGCTTATTTGGTGCTCAAGAAACACTTTTTTTTGTTGAAAACAGTTGTACTGCTTAACTTTTTTTATTATTCTTTGATGAATTGAAAGTTTGAAATAACAGCTTGTATTTAAAATAGTACAGCGGTTTTTATGTTACAAAAGATTTTTCTAACTTTTCATTAAAAAAAAAAAAAAAACCCTTACAGAACCAATCTGGGCCGGGTTTCTCGATAACGATTGATCTTAGCGCTTAAGAGCGTTTTCTACGAGTCATTTTACGAACGTTCATTATTGTTTCACGTGCGTTTCCCAAAAATGCACTTAACACAAACGCACGTAACCGTGCTTTAAGTGCTACTTAAGAGTCCCTGTCCGTTTGTCAAGTGCTGAAATGTCACGTTGTAGCTCGTCATTGTTGCGCATGCTTGTTGTGATAGCAATCCATCTAATTTCTGATTTCCGTTTCTTCTTCTACTTGTGTGAACGTGTATTCAACTCGAATAACATAAAAGTCCTCTAATTTGTTCTTGAGCGAGTTTAAAAACAAAAATTAACTGGAAATGTTGCACTGTTAAAACACTGTATAGCTCCAGTCTTGCATAACACAAATTCTAACGGTCCGATATTTGTATGAAACCTTAATTATTTAAGCAGAATGATTTATCAATTACTTTATCCACACAATTGCTTATTTCACATCTATATAAATAAACAAGTTATGGCTCTTACATTTATTTTTGAAAAGTTTACCCTAATTATCTTCACCTGATGTGCATTTGCTTCTAGGAGAAAAATCTATATAAGCACATACCTAGGGGTGGAGACACTAGCAAAATGGCTGAAACCAAAAAACAAAGAAAAGAAACTTTTCAAAAAGAGGAAATTAATATTATTGTAGAGGAGGTGGAGCTACAAAAACATATAATTTCCAGCAGGTTTAAGGGCAGTCATACAAATAAAGAAAAACAAAAAATCTGGGACGATATTGCTACAAAACTTACTGCAACAAGGGGCATTAAAAGATCAGGGAAGGAGGTCAGGAGGAAGTGGCAGGACTATTCAAGCCTTGCTAAAAGAAAAAGGGCACTGCAGAGGACAACAGTTAATAAAACAGGTGGTGGGCCTAATGACGCCCCCCTTCTTACAGCAGAAGAAGAAAAGCCACTGTCAATCCTTGGAACAACTGCCTCAGATGGGATTTGTGGTGGTATTGACCTCCATGGAGGAGTAGGGTTGCGTCAACCTGAACCAGAGCCAGGTCCATCATGCTCGCAAGAACAATCAGGTTCACCTCCTATTGGCAGACACCTACCATCTCCCAGTCCTCCCAACAGTCCATCCATTCCCCAGCCTCCATCTTCAATTGTTCAGGCTACAGCCACAACACCTCAGCGATTTGAGAATGTCTGTGGTTGTAGTCAGGACTTAGTGCAGCTGGAGCAAGAGAAACTAGATGTTCTAAAAGACATTAGACAATCTCTTAAAGAGGCCAATGAGATGGACAGCAACTTTCAGAAGCAAATCATTGAACTCAAGAAGGCCAAGCTAGCTTTGGAAGAGAGGAGACTGGCACTGGAGGAGATGAGATTTGCAAGGCCCTCCATTTCAGTGCCAATTATCTCACCAGATGAGTCAGGTAACATTGTTTAATGTTGTTTAATCATGAGTAATTATATGTTTTAATATAATATCTTGTGCAACATGACATATTATTTTCCATATGTAGTTAGGACTCATCACATTGTGCAATGTCTTTTTCAGATCCTGGGGAACAAACCATAAACTTGAATCAATAAAAACTATTTAAATTCAATGTTTTGATGTTTGTTAAACCACTCAAAGCCTAAGGCTCAATGAAATACTACAGCAGAAGTATTCTTATTATAAGTGTTTCAAATTTAAATGTTCAAAAATAAGCATGCAAGCCCTATGGGCTGGTTTCACAGACAGGGCCAGGATTAGGCCATAGTTCAATTAGGACATTTAAGTAATTTTTATAAATGTGCCGTAGAAAAAACATTACTGGTGTCCATCTTGAGACAAAACAAAGGCACTGATATATTTTAAGATCAGTCAGTGCAAGTTTCCTTCAGTTGAAACAGCTCAGAATTACATTTTAGTCTGGGACTAGGTTTAAGCCTTGTCTGTGAAAAGGGGGTATATATTTGACCACAGCTTGAGTCTTGAGGGTGTATGTGGCTATATACAATTAACTTTATATATTATTAGGGCCTATCTGTTATGTAGCCTATCCATTTCTATAGGTGCAGAAAAATGTTTATTGTGCACATTCTTTATCAGCACTGTTGTATATATAAATGTACTGTACATATACATTTATAAAAGCACAACCTTTGGCCATTATGAACCTTACAAGAGAA
This sequence comes from Spinibarbus caldwelli, assembly GCA_039654775.1. Lineage (NCBI taxonomy): Eukaryota > Metazoa > Chordata > Actinopteri > Cypriniformes > Cyprinidae > Spinibarbus > Spinibarbus caldwelli. The sequence continues at coordinate 11,548,496 of CM077241.1, forward strand.
TAAATTCAGGGAAGAGGTAATTAATGCAATTAGTAAAATCAAGGATTCAGTTTCTTCAAGTGGGGCCTTCTGCAATTAGTGGAATAGATGACAGGCAGTGTGTGATATGTGAATATTATCACAGCCTGCTCTTTAATCATGTGGTTCCTGTAAGCAATTTTAGGATAGTATATAAAGTTCACACTTCAGTAGTCTTGTAGAGGAAATCATGGCTGCACTACAGCGAGTTTTCTAGTTGAGAGTGAGCCAAAGAGAAAGGCAAAGACAGAGACGACCACGGAGTACACTATTTACTATAAATGCCTTCATCCGGCAGCATCAAAATCCTCTGGATATGCTTGATGATATGGCTGTCATTGACAGATACCGTCTGCCACGAGGAGAAATAGTCCAACTGCTCAATGTCATTGGGCCTCAGCTGATGCATGCTACAAGGAGGAATTTTGCCTTGTCCCCTGATGTGCAACTATTAGCTGCTCTGAGATATTACGCAACAGGCAGTTTCCTTCAGGTACTTTCCAGCATCAAGACAGGCCATGTCAGACATACAGGAGTATTTTTTAACACATTACCATATACCACAAATCATTGGAGTGATTGATGGTACTTTAATCCCCATCAGTACACCATCTGTGGATGGCCATATATATATATATATATATGCCGGAAAGGTTATCCAGCAATCAACTGCCAGGTGATCTGTGATCATAAGTGTTTGATCACAGACATTGTTGCAAGGTGGCCTGGGAGCACACATGACTCCTTTATCTTTAGCAACTCATCTGTGGGTCAAGAGGCCCAAAACTCACAGGGACAGTGGAGGCTGCTTGGGGACAGCGGATATCCACTGAGGCCATATCTGTTCACCCCTGTTGCTAATCCTGTCAGTAACAGGGAAGCAGATTTCAATGAGGCTCACCGTTTTGCCCGAAGTATTGTGGAGCGCACTTTAGGGAGGTGGAAGCTACGCTTTCGGGGTATTCACAAGTCCAGTGGTCTTCTCTTTGTGCCACAAAAGTGCTGTTCTGTTATAACAGTAACAGCTATGTTGCACAACATTGCAATGCGAGCAAGAGTGCCCTTGGACATCAGGGAGGAAGACGAAGAGGTGGAGGAAGAGAATGAAGATGACATGAGACCTCATGATGACCAACCAAGACATCGTCAATACATGGCTGGGTTTCATGCACACCAGCAAGTCACTGAAACATTTTTTTGAGTTCCTCCTTTATTTTTCTCGTCTTTAAAGCACACTAACCATTTCCCTGTTAAATGCAACATTTCTACTGTCCTTGAAATGTCCACATACAGCAGTGTACTTTTTCATTCTATAATTTATTTGTGTTCAGTTATCTAATTTTTATTTTATTTTTTTTGTTCATTATTATTTCTATATTGAATTATGTGTAATGAATAATAATAAAAAATAAAATAAAAAAACTAATAAAAATATACGTAAAAACAAAATGAAAGTCACATTGAAGAGAAGTAAATTTTAGGTGCAATTTGCTGGTTGGCCAGCAGTCTCCTTACGATGCACTTAGGGATTTACGATTACTCCAGAGCACTCGTAGATCTACGAAGATTTTCAAGTACTACTTAAGTTATGATGGTTTTGGGATACGGTCCGCAAGTCTAAGGTGATTCGTGCAATCATTTTTACGATCAACTTAAGCTTACGATGCTTTTGAGAAACACAGCCCTGAACAGTAGTGTATCTCAAATCTAATTTATTAACCTCATCAACCTACTTTATTATTCTCATATGTGTGATTGCAGGAGAAATCTCTTCCTGGTGTGGTCATGGCGTTGGTGTGTAACGTCTTTGAGATGCTTTATCAGCTCGCCAATTTGGAGGAACCCAGGTAAACAACCCATGCTAGTTATGCAAGTATTTAAAAGGATAGTTCACCTCAAAATATAACCCAAAATGACCTGTATGGTTTAGTAAACCTGTTTTTTCTTTATTCATTTAATGGTTGATTTTTCCTTTCACTTTGCGGGCATGTGTTGTGGGTATTTTGTGATTTCATTTGACTTGTATTAACTGTGTGGCCTTCTTGTTCCAGAATAACTTTGCGTGTCAGGAAGTTGTTGCTGCTTATCCCGACTGACCCAGAGGTGCAGGACGCTCTTGATAACTTTGTGCCAAAAGAGTCCAGCGTCTGGAGTCACCAGGTACCTAAAAGCCATTTTTTGACTTGAATAAAAGTGCATCAATGTGTCAGTTCAAGTTTAGATTCACTTCAAGTTCCACTTTTTATAGCTAGTGAAAAGTGGACTTAATTTGTTTCCCATGATCTTAAAAACCTTTTGATCTAAAGAAGTAGCTTTAAATGTTTTATTCAATTTAATGCACTCTTTCTGAATAAAGCTATTAATTTCTTTAAAAAAAAAAAGTGTACTTTTGATCCATTTAACATTATGGGAATTATTTAATAGTTTTCATGAGTTTACTATTTGGAAAACTGTAATAGTAAAGAATAAGTAGGTGTGACTGGTAGTTTAGGTGAAACAGAGTCAGAGTTGAACACGGGCTCAATGACTCAGCATATTGAGGACTGTAACAGTCATGTGACAATGTTTTTGTTTTTGGTAGGGTGCACATAGAAGACAGTGTCCTCTAGCAGACAGTAAATAACTCTCTCTCTCTCTCTCTCTCTCTCTCTCTCTCTCTCTCTCTCTCTCTCTCTCTCTCTCTCTCTCTCTCTTTTCTATCAGAAAACTCTGTTTACACTGGGGTCTGGTTCTCAGGCCTCAAAGTCTCCATCTCTGTCCAGTAAACAGCAGCACCAGCAGAGTGCCGCGTCCATCCTGGAGTCTCTGTTTCGTTCATCTGCCCCTGGCATGTCTACATTCAGAGTGCTCTATAACCTGGAGGTATATAAATCATTTTTTATTTTGCTCAAACTGTATTACCACAGCCGTTATTAGAAACAAATATAAAAAAAAAATTATGAACAATTTATCAAAAATGACAAACAAACATTTGGTCCCAAACTATCTAGATGATTAAAAGCTTAATTTTCAACCCTGTTACCTATTTTGACATACATCCCAGTTTCCTCAAAAATATTAAGTTGCACAACTGTTTTGAACATTAATAATAAGTGGATTTTTTTCTTGACCAGCAAATAAGCATATTAGAATGATTTCTAAAAAATCATGTTACACTAAGTGGATAGTAATGGCTGCTGAAAATTCAGCTTTGCCATCATAGGAATAAATTGCATTTTAAAATATATTAAAATATTATCTTTTTAATGGTATATAATATATACTGCTTTTTCCAAATAAAATGTGTCTATTTATTTATGTTTATTGCTAGGAAATAAAAACCAGTGTATATCAGTTCCCACATTTTTGTGACAGGATTGCAAACGTTATAAAAATGAATTTTAAAATAAAACCATTTGTTGAGGGAACATTCATTTTTAGGCTTTTTCTATATAATCACACACTGTCCCCTGTCCTCCTTACAGGTGTTGAGCTCTAAGTTGATGCCCACATCTGATGATGAAATGGCAAAGACCAGTGTCAAATCTTTCTGTGAGAACTTCCTCAAAGCAGGAGGTCTCAGGTAGCGTCTGCTTTCTACCCACTTTTACACTGCTCCTCATGTTGATAATTCTGCAGTCTTAATGTGGCCGTATATTTTAATCATTAATTATCTCAGTGGTGCATTGTCTGTCTCTTTCTGTCTCAGTCTGGTGGTTAACGTCATGCAGAGAGACTCCATCCCCTCTGAGGTGGACTACGAGACCAGACAAGGAGTCTATTCCATCTGCCTGCAGCTGGCCAGGTGCAATCTCATTTATCAGTCTGGCTGTCTTCTCTTTCCCTGTTTCTCCATTTTATTCACTCTTTCTCTCTGGATTCAGCGCTCCAAGTGATGAACAGCATAATAATATTGCTTTAAAATCCATTGTGTTCTGTTTGGGTCTTTTATTGACCTGGATGAAAATTATAAACAGTGTGTGTTTGATAACATCCCATAGACTTTTTGCAATATTTCCGTGGTTCATAAGAAAATTATTAATAATGTTTCAGAATATGAAAATCACATTCACAGAAAATATCTTACTTTTGCTTTGCAAAATAAGGTAGATACATTTGGAATTTGTTAAATGACTTGCTCTTTGTCTCCGCCTGCAGGTTCCTGCTGGTAGGACAGGCTATGCCTAGTATGCTCGATGAGGAATTGAGCAAGGAAGGTCTGGACACTCTGTCGTCTCGGCCGTTCCGTAACGCCGGGCGGCAAAGCGGCCGACAGCTCTCCGTCTGTGGAACTCCAGAGAAGTCCTCCTACAGGCAGGTGTCCATGTCTGACAGGTCCTCCATCAGAGTGGAAGAAATCATCCCGGCTGCCCGCGTTGCTATACAGGTGCGAGAGAGCATCTGATGCTTTACTAAATGATTTATTTTCGACCCTATCTGACTTCTCTGGTTTGCCATTTCAGACAATGGAGGTGGGAGACTTCACGTCCACAGTGGCATGTTTCATGAGGCTCACCTGGGCGGCAGCTGCAGGCCGATTGGACCTTGTTGGCAGCAGCCAGCCAATCAGAGAGACGACCAACTCTCTTCTCCCATTAGGTGTCCGCAGCAGGGTCAGCAGCACAGGTAAGTCTCTGTTCGTTACTATAGTCTGTCTTCAAGTCAGAATTATGCATCTCTCTAGATGTTTGTGCACGTGTGTATTGCAGGAAGTAACTGCAGCTCAGGCAGTGAGGGAGAGGTCACCACATTGCAGGCTGGGATATGCGTCAAACAGCTGTGTGTGTCCATCAAAGACACTATTATTGCACGGGAAGCACTCTCTTTACTTGTCACATGCCTTCAGCTACGCTGCCAACAGCTATGTAAGAAAAAAACACTCTTATGTGAAATAAAGTCAGCAAAAATTTAAACCCTTATGGAATTGATTTGTTTCTTGTTCTTTTTCAAGCTTCATTTTACACTCTGCCTTCTGTGAATGATTTCATCATTGATATTCTGCTGGGGTCGCCCAGTGGAGAGGTCAGTGTCTGCCTTGTAGTCTTGACAAAATTAAACTTCTCTCTTAAGTATGACTTCTGAGTCCAAACGTCTAAGCTTCTCTGTTCTCAGATCCGACGTGTGGCGTGTGATCAGCTGTACACTCTCAGTCAGTCGGACACCTCTGCGTACCCTGACCTCCAGAAGCCCAACCTCTTCCTGCTGAAGGTGGTTCTGACAGCCCAACTTCCTCTCTGGTCCCCTACCAGCATCATGAGGGGCGTTAACCAAAGGTCAGACACACTAAACATACATGATTTCTTCACTCTTAGGAAACCAGTTAGTAATCTTATTTCTCTAAGTGTATAATGGCAAATGACAGCCTTAATGAAATTCTAACTGTAAGAGGCCCACAAAGTAAATAAAACACTGTGTAGACTTTAGAAAAGCTGTGAAATGATGAATATCTACTGAGCTAAACTGATGATTATGTTTTTAGGTTGCTTTCACAATGCACAGAGTATTTTGACCTGCGTTGCCAACTACTGGATGACCTGACCAGTGAGTGCTCTGCCTTATTTTCAAAATAATAATATAATATAAATGTCAGTTTTCACAAATAAGATGCACTTTGGTCTCATATTATTTATTTTCTGATTATTCAGTTATTCCGTAATTTTGATTATAATAAATATAGTTCATTGTTGTAAAAATTATTTGTAATTATTAACTAATTTAAGTATGAAAACATTTTGTCCTACTTTTGTTTTTGTTTTGTTTTTTTACTTGCATCCCTGTTTTTTCCCTATTAAAAAAATAATAATAACATTCTTTTGAATTGTGATACATCATGTGGAGTGTTTCAACAGCATGGCATAAAATAACAATGAATCTCCTTCAGTTTTCTAGTGTAGTATTGACTGCATTTATCAGTTTTCAACCCTGTTACCCACATTATTGTTAGAAAATTCAGACAAATGTTTATTTATTTATTTTTTTTTAATTTATCAGAAATTTAATCGGAAATTTATCTGAAATTTAGTCCATCAATACTTAGTCCCAGACTTGATAGCCCCTACTGAATGATTTCTTGGTTTAAGGCTAAATTTCAAGCCCTGTTACCCATTCTGCCTACAGTATGATTTTATATATATATATATATATATATATATATATATATATATATATATATACATTTGTTTACATTTTCTGTTAAAAAAAATAAATAATAATCATTGAGTTTTTATGTTTATTGCTAGAAAAGACCAGTGACTATATTCGTGATTATGGTAACAGGGTTGCAAGTATTGAAAATTAATGGATCATTAAATAAATTGCTTGATGATCAATATTTATGAGATTATCAATATTTTATGAACATCAACTGAGCAATTCACTGAGCCATTTGCTCAACCCTGTTTTGTTCCCTCTATGTAAGTTCCAAATGTAACTTTTAGAGAGTGTCACTTGCTTTAGTCCTGTCCTTTAGTCCTTTAGAAAAGCTCAGCTTCATATGTTTCATGTTCTCAGCATCAGAAATGGAGCAGCTTAAGATCGGTCCTGCAGCTATGCTGGAGGATGAGATCAGCTGGCTTGATAATTTCGAACCCACTTGGACCAACGAGCTGGAGACCAGCGAGGCTGACAACATCCTGCTGGCTGGACACCTGCGCCTCATTAAAACCCTGCTGTCCCTCTGCGGCAATGAGAAAGAGCAGTTCGGTCAGCCGTTTTTCAGATAAATATGACAGCATGATATGCATATGGAGATCCGGATGTAGAGTCAAACGTTTCTTTTTGTTAATGTGCTGCAGGTCCTTCACTGATCCAGCAGCTGTTGGACGACTTCCTGTTCAGAGCATCTCGAATCATCCTGAACAGTGACAACTCATCTAGCACTACAGCATCTATCCATGACTTTCACCCAAAGTAAGAGGAAATGCCTGCGTTTAAACACATTGATACACAAGTTATTTCAACTGCCTTTAGTAATTGTGTTTGTGTCTCAGGTGCAGTACGGTCAACAGTCGTCTGGCGGCATACGAGGTGCTGGTCATGTTGGCCGACAGCTCTCTTACTAACCTGCAGCTCATCACTAAAGAACTGCTGTCCATGCACCACCAATCTGACCCATCTCTCACCAAAGAGTTTGACGTGAGTACACTCACCAGTCCTTATATCTGTTGGAGGAAATATAAATTAATTTTAATTGCCCCGTTCTGCTATAAGAACTTAACAACTGATACCTGAGTTCATTTCTGTGTCATTGTGTGTGTGTTGTCAGTATCTTCCTCCTGTAGACAGTCGCTCTGTGTCTGGGTTTGTGGGACTGAAGAACGGAGGTGCGACCTGCTACATGAATGCAGTGTTCCAGCAGCTCTACATGCAGCCTGGTTTGCCTGAGGTAAATATTGCTCTGTTATCAGTAATGTAAGGTTAGCACACTCTCTCTCCACTAGATGATGCCCTAACCTAGAAAGAATAGGAGTGAACTAGATTGAGGAAGTTTTTATTGATGTATTGCTAAATGAAGGATGAATATTGTGTTTTTGTGTGAAAGTTAATTTTTTTATTTCTTCCATTTGTAATACTGCAGTGAATGAATCCAGTATTTACTATTAGTCAGAAGTCAGACTTGTCAGATTAATTAAATCAGACCAGCATTGAAAATATTGAAACAGAAGTTATTTTCATAGGAATTCTGTTCAGTTTTATATCCTATTGTTCCCTACATTTATAGTTTCGGAACTTCAAACTTCAACAAGTTCTCATTTTTATGTATTTATTTATTTTTAAATTTATTTTATATTTACATTGCTATTCAAAAGTTTTAAATTTTCCTTTAAATAACACTTTTATTCAGCAAGGACACATTAAATTTATCAAAAGGACAGTGAAGACATTTATAATGTGTCAAAATATTGTTTTTAAATAAATTCTGTTCTTTTGAACATTCCATTCACCAAAAAAACTGGAAAAAGTCATACTTTCTACAAAAATATTAAGCGGCACAACTGTTTTCAATAATGTTGATAATAATAAGAAATGTTTCTTTAACAACAAACCAGTATATTAGAGTGATTTCTGAAGGATCATGTGACACTGAAGACTGGCATTTTAAAAAACTGTTATTTTAAATAATAAAATTATACAATATTACTGTTTTTACTTTATTTTTCATCAAATAACTGCAGCCTTGGTGAGAATAAGAGACTTTCAAAAACAATCTTACTGCCCCAAACTTTAGAATGCTAGTGTATTTCTGACATTATACTACTATACTAATATTTTAACTAACTAACTAACTACCTAGCTAGCTAACTAATTTTTTTTTTCTTCAGTTTTTGCTTCTTTTTTTTTTTTTGTCTTTATAATAGATTTAGGTAACAATATTAACCTTGTGTGTGTGTTGTAGGCTGTCTTGTCAATTGAAGATGACATTGAAAACCCAGAGGAAAGTGTGTTCTGTCAGGTGCAGTCTCTGTTTGGTCACCTGATGGAGAGCAAGCTACAGTACTACGTACCTGAGAACTTCTGGAAGGTGAGATCCACTGTTACGATTTGTCTGGAACTACTGACATGCACACAGTGATCTGAATTTGGAATAAATGCTACCAAATGTCTAAAATACTAAAGAGAAATTTCTGGTGTCAGATGAAAAACTTATTTAAAAACAACTTTTATTTGATCTGTAGTTTATTAAATAGCATTTGAGGAAAAAGATTTTGAATGCTTGTATGAAGTTAATGATTATTTTTAATTTTTAAGTAATGAAAATCAAGTACTTCAAGTTCTCATCACTTGATTGATCTTGATGCAGATATTTAAGATGTGGAATAAAGAATTATATGTGCGAGAACAGCAGGACGCCTATGAGTTCTTCACCAGTCTGGTGGATCAGCTTGATGAACATCTAAAGGTACAGCTCACCTGAAGTCCTTTGCATACTAAAGTGCTCATACACAGTCTGAAGTGTGTTTGAAATTCTCCTAATTTTCACCTTTATAGAAAATCGGTCGAGAACAGATCTTCAAGAACACATTCCAGGGCATTTTCTCTGATCAGAAGATATGCAAAGACTGCCCACACAGGTAAGCCTCTTTGTTCAGCTCATTGTTTCCTCACTCACATATCATTCCAAACACATGTTCTTAAGAAAACCTCTTTATAACATTAACTTGAGTTTGTTTTTGGGTTTGCTTTGTAGGTATGAGCGTGAGGAGACGTTCATGGCTCTGAACTTGGGGGTGACGTCCTGTCAGAGTCTGGAGATCTCTCTCGATCAGTTTGTCAGAGGAGAAGTCCTGGATGGCAGCAATGCTTATTACTGTGAGAAATGTAAAGAGAAGGTACGGGCTTATGTGTTCTCATTCATAAAGAACTACAGGGAAATACAGCTGTACTTTGTACTCACACATTCTGTGTTGCAGCGGACCACTGTGAAGCGGACCTGTATAAAGTCTCTGCCTAGTGTGCTGGTCATCCACCTCATGCGATTCGGCTTTGACTGGGAAAGCGGCCGGTCCATCAAATATGATGAGCAGATCAGAGTAAGATTATATGCAGCATCAGCTATACTTCAGTTCTGCTCTACTTCAAAAAAAAACTTACCGACCTCAAACTTGTGAATAGTATATAATATATAATCAATTTGCATCTACTTCAGTAATTTGTGTTCACTTTTAGTTCCCCTGGGTGCTGAACATGGAGCCATATACGGTGTCAGGGATGGCCCGTCAGGATTCAAGTGCAGATCATGGAGAGAACGGGAGAGGGGGCGAGGCCGGATCCGGGGGATCGCCTCGGAAGAAGGTCACCATCTCTGAGAACTACGAACTGGTGGGAGTGGTGGTCCACAGCGGACAAGCCCACGCAGGACATTATTACTCATTCATTAAAGACCGCCGGTGAGTTGGCAAGAGAAAGTGTTTGTGGGGTTTTCTGGGTGGTTGCTAAGTGTTTACTTGCTGGCCCAAGTCAGAAGAGAGAGTTTGATGACTTGGAAGATGATAACACACTTCTTTTTATCAGGCCTTAAAATTTACACCAGGATTTTCCAAACTGGGATTTGTGAGTTGATAAATATCTAGTTCAGTTATGAAACTCTAGATCCTGTACATGCAGTCTGCTACCAATCACATAATTTACTGTATGGCACAAGCTGATTGGCCTCTGCTGCTTTGTAACCCTCTGAAACCCTCCACATCCCCAGCTCCACCTGTCTAGGTCTGCTATGGGATTCATGTGTGCTTATTCTTGCAGCAGCAGCAGATCTTACATGTTCATGTAACAGTGTGTCTGTATATCTATTGGCTTTAGCAAGTCCAAACTTGCTCTGTTTCAGCAATAGCTTGTAGCAAATATAATCCACCAAAACCAAACACACTAACATTGTTATATCCATTAACATCCTAAAACTATTCAAAGTTGTCGTGAGTAAAATAATTTAAAAATAAAAGCAATTAAAATAAAACATTTAATAAAAAAAGATTAAACATTTTGTTTTTCTCCATGTCATGTGACTGTTAACCAATTGAAATCCTAAAGTCTTAGGTGATATTTCAAATAAACATTTAAGGTCAAATGGGTTTGGCTGACAAAAGTTTTGGAATCACTGATCTACACAAATGATAAAGGAAGAATTTATAGAGTTTATTACTAAAGAACAAATCCCTAAAGTATGAAAAGTAAGAGATTATGACATGCATTGTAATGTTGCATAAAGCTTGTGTTAAAAATCACAGATGTCTTGCGTTTGAACAATACATTTATGAAGTTCTGCAGAGTCTATTTCCATAATGCACAGTCTATATATATGACATACTTCAGTAACCGTAATATCTGAAACATGTTTCTGGGAGGTCTTTTGCCCCTCTATGTGTATTTATGGGTCTCTGGGGGCCATGCTTCTGTTTTTGGCAAGAGTGTTTTTATAAGAGCCTTAAACTGTCCCAGATGCTTGGCAGCATGATGGCACATTAAACTGGTGCATTTTTTGAGGGAATGAAGGAATGTTTGGGTGACCAAAGAGCGCTGAGCTATGTCTGTAATATGCATTTTTCAACACTTTATTCTCTTTTAGGGGTAGTTCACGAGGACGCTGGTATAAGTTTAATGACAATGTTGTGGAAGAGTTTGACATGAACGATGAGACTCTGGAGTATGAGTGTTTTGGAGGAGAATACAGGCCCAAAGTTTATGACCAGTGTAAGTCATTAATATTCCTTTAAATCCATATGAATTAATGATGTACCAGTACTTCAGCACCATGTCATTAAAATAATAATTTGACAGTAAAATATTTTATATGAACACAAAGGCCTGAGGCCTGTATTTTATTTTATTTTATTTTATTTTATTTGTGAGACTACTGTGGTAATCATGAACCAGTTTCACTGTTATTGATTGGTGATTTATTTGTTTATTTATTTATTTAAATTGAGCTAATATGTCAAATACACCAACAAAGTACATCTTAACGTTGTCTTACACAAATTAAATGTTCCTTAAATGATAATTAAATTTTCGTTATCACTCATGGTGTTCATATTATATTAACTTTTTTCCACTATATTCACATGCTATAGCTAACCCCTACCCGGATGTGCGGCGACGCTACTGGAACGCCTACATGCTTTTCTATCAGCGCATTAGTGACCAGAACTCCCCTGTCCTGCCTAAAAAGAGTCGAGTCAGCATCATGAGGCAGGAGGCAGAGGATCTCTCGCTGTGAGTTAGCGTTTCACTTTCTGCATGGACGTTTGAATATGGATACACTTATTAAAGTTCATAATCCTTCACCTCAGGTCAGCCCCATCTTCTCCAGAGATCTCACCCCAATCCTCCCCACGGCCACCCAGGGCCAACAATGACCGCCTCACCCTGCTCACACGCTTGGTCAAGAAAGGAGAGAAGAAGGGTCTGTTTGTGGAAAAGATGCCTGCTAGGATCTATCAGGTAGTGATTTTAAGGCCTTTTTCATGCATTGCAATTCCAATGTGACTAAAAGACAGCATCATACTATATGATAACTATAATTATATTATTCATACAGTGGTTCAGAAATTTTGTTGTTTTCTCAAAAAGTTCGCAAAAATTAACTTTTTTGGATATTTGGATCTGTAGATGGTGAGAGATGAAAATCTGAAGTTTATGAAGAACAGAGACATTTACAACAGTGATTACTTTAACTTCACACTGTCTCTGGCTTCTGTCAATGCGGTAAGCTCTGAGCATTCAACCTCTTTCATAAGCGTTCTATATTTCCTGTACTCAAATTTGAGCTTTATACTGGGTTTTTTTTTTCAGACAAAGTTAAAGCATCCATCATATCAGGCCATGGCCAAAACCAGCCTGCAGCTGGCCGTTCAGTTCCTCTTCCACACTTACCTGCGTACCAAAAAGAAACTCAGGTGGGATGATGCTTTTGTTTACGGCCTGTTCAGACAGGGTTATTATCACTAAAATATTACAAAGACAAGAACTTGTCGTGAAAAAAATATATTTAGTTGAAATTATTTTTTTTAAATAATGAAAAAGTATATATTAATTGTATTATTATTTAAAAAAAACTGCATTTGTAATGCACTGTGAAGGTGCTTAAATTTGTGCAATATCTCAATAATTAAAAAAAAAATTAAACAATAAAAACGTTGGCGTCTTCTCTCTCAGGGTGGACACAGAGGAGTGGATCGCTACCGTGGAGGTTTTGTTATCTAAGAGTAACGAGGCATGTCAATGGATGGTCCAGTATCTGGTGGCACCTGAAGGACGGGAGATCATCAAGTGAGCATCATATCCAGCCCTCTACGCACACATTGGCAGTAAAATCACCACTGGCTAGTAAATAGTAAAACTAACCAGATTGTTGGCACACAGACATGAAACACAAATATCTTATTATATAAGATAATATATCTATTAGGGGTGGGTGATATACCAGTAGACACGATTAACTGGCAGCTCTTAAAGTGACAGCAGTCTAATATTCCTGCTGTCTGTCATTCATGTTAATCAAACAACAAAAGAGAGAAAATCTTTTACTGCTCTTGATTAAATCATTTTTGTATCTTTAATAAGAAGAAATATATATTTAATTTAAACTGTCAAGAATATGCAGTTTTTATACATTAGATTTATACAATGTATGTATAATTTCTTATTTGTTGTACTGTAGTTTTTTTGGCCTATTGCTCGTAATTAGTTTCTTATTCTTATTTAATCGCTGACTGTTTACTTGTCTTCAGTGACAGTTTTTTTTTTTTTTTTTAGGCTAGTATTAGTTTTTTGTGATATTGCCACTGGTGACAAGAATTATGAATTGTCTTTGGAATCCAAAAAAAAAAAGGTATAAAGACCTTATTTAAAGCAAAAATAACTGTCCTGATATATATTGTTACCGTGAAATAAAATGACTCGTATGGTCATATAAGATTTTGATCATATCGCCCACCCCTAATATCTGTATCTCTATATATATAGATAATAAAAATGGGATTACCACTTGAACGTTAGTTCAATGCTTCATTTTACATGAATGGCTCATAAATGAATTATGCATGGAAATCCCAGAAGACACTTTTGTTTTAGCTAGTGCCCAGCTCCCCCAAAGCCACCTATTGTGAACACCTGTGTTTGTGTGAGTGTAAGTGTGTGGTTATAATCGTATCGCTGAAAATCAATAGCACATGTGTGGGGTACGGCCACAGCTGCTTTCTGTCAGCCTGAAACGTGGGCCAGTCCAGGGATGTTAATGTGTAGAGCGTGTTAGCGCGATCTGGAGGTGCCTAGCATGACTGGAGGCACTCAGGATTGGGTAAGGGGGCGTAGTGCCCTGCTACACCATTGGCTGGTTCGCATCGGATGATAGGGCTGCCCCGATTATCATGCAACACCTCAGCAGAAGCCAGGGAATGTTCCCGATGGTTTTATGATCCAGCTCTGACACATTTCCAACAAAACAAGCAATAGTTTCACTTATCAGTGGAGACCTGGAGCCATAATTTCACCAAAAAAAAAACCTTTCACCCTGGAAGGAAAAATAGAGCTGGCTCTCCAGGGAAAGTTTCCACAGACCTCCCAACCAGCTCAAATATGCCAACATTCAGCATCTCTTACCACATGTTCATGCAAAAAGTAGAAAACTGGGTGAAAATGTTAATGGGTGAATCTCATGAAGGACTTGTCTTTCTCTCTCTGTAGGATCTGTCTGTTGGAATGCAGTGTGCGAGAGGTCCGTGTCGTGGTGGCCACCATCCTGGAGAAGACCCTGGAGAGCGCTTTGTACTTCCAGGACGCTGGGTTGGACTGTCTTTTGGACATGCTGCTCTCTCTACTGGATAAGGACGTCCCGGATAACTGCAAGAACTGCTCTCAGTACTTCAGCCTCTTCAGTAACTTTGCTCAGAGGGTGAGAACCATGATGTCACTCTTATGGGCATCAGACTGTATATTTGAAGAAAGTTCATGCTATTGTTTTCCCTAAAGATATATAGTAAGCTCCAAAAAACACAAAAAGTACCATAAAATGGCCCATACAACTGATATTCTGTCTTCTGAAGCCATACATAGGAACCTAAGGAACAATGTAAGTTATTCACTGATGATGTGTTTTAGGGCTGTGGGCCTTGTCAGCTGCTGCTGAAACATTCTGCTTATCGTCGGATGCTTGTCTTCCTCTTGGGACCCAACCGGCAAAACAACCAGGTACTGCTGACACCTTCTGTTAACACCTGAGAAAGTGTTCTATGGCGTGTGAATATTGAGGTTTATTACTTGCTGAAGTCCACCCAAAAAATGTCCCTCCGAACCTGTATTAGTTTCTTTCTTCTGCGGAACACAAAATAAGATATTTTGAAGAATGTTGGTACCCAAATAGATTTGGTTCCTTGGATTTCCATTGTATGGTCAAAAATACAATGAAAGTCAGTGGCAACCGAGACTCCAGTATTCTTCACAATATCTTCTTTTGTGTTCTGCAGAAGAACGTAAGTCATAAAGGTTTGGAATGACACGAGGGTGCGTAAATGATAACAGAACTTTCATTTTTGTGCGAACGGTCCCTTTATGTGCTCATGTTGACCTACATTGTTTGATGTCTGTGTTAATGACATTCTGCTGGTTCTGTGTTTCAGCACCGGCGCTGGAGTTCGGCACAGGCTCGAGAGTTCCTGCATCTTCACAACACTCTGGCCCTGATCGTGCTGCACACAGACCTCACGTCTCAGAGGACAGAGGGTAAGAATACACAATTTCTAGACACACACCAAAGTTTTTATCATTAACGAAAACTATTACGAGGGCAAAAAAATGTAATTACAAAAAAAAAAAAATGAAAATCGTGGTTTGCAAAAGAAATGAAATATTAATGTACCCTAAAAATAAAATACTTTTTAATGCATTTTATAATTGATACGGTTTTTAGTGAAAGAAAATAATATTTTTATTCCGTAAGGAAGCATTAAATTGATCAAAAGTGACAGTAAAACATTTATAATGTTACAAAAGATTTCAGTTTCAAACAAATGCTGTTCTTTTGAACTTTCTATTCATAAAAGAATCCTGAAATAAAAAATGTATCATCATTTGCATAGAAATATTAAGCAGCACAATTGTTTTCAATATTGATAATAACCAGAAATGTTTCTTGAGCAGCAAATCAGCATATTGATGATTTCTGTAGGATCATGTGACAAACACATAATGCAAGTTATTTTAAATTCTAATAATATTTCACAGCATTACTGTTTCGACTGAATTTTTAATCAAATAAATGCAGCCTTGGTGATTTAAAAAAGTTATTCAAACATCCATTTACTAGTGCAGTCTTCTGGTTGTTTAGATATTAATGGTTCTCTGTGTGAGTGATGAAGTAACGATGATATGTGAATACTGTTGTTACATGTATTCAGCTCAAGGAGTGTTTAAGCATGCTTCCTCAGGACTGGTGGCTCCATCTTCACCCCTCCTGCCTCTACATCCAGACATCAACACGCTGCTCTTCAAAGCGGAAGGGCAGGCGTATCTCATGGAGGTAATGCTGTCTCTAATTCTTTCTCTGCTATCTCTATCTGTCTGTATTGCACACTACTGACTGAGACACATCTCTTTCAGGTGATGTTTGCCATGCGTGAGTTGTCTGGCCCATTGTCGTTTCTCATAGAGATGATCACATATTGCTCATTCTGTAACGAACCTTTCTCACTGGGAGTCCTACACTTACTCAAGGTTGGTACCCTGACATTTTAAATTATAAAAATAAATAAAATGTATTAATAGTTTTATATATATATATATATATATATATATATATATATATATATATATATATATATATATAAAATAAAAATTGTAATGTTATTTATTTATATTTATAATTAATGATTTATTATTTTATGGTACACATATTTTTAATAAAATATATAGTTTTATACTATTGTATGTATATTGTGTAAAGTGAAAAAATATATTCAGAAATACAAATATACAACTCAAAGTAATCTCAGCAGAAAAATAGCTGTTGAGCTGATCCCTGCCTGTGTTTTTGAAAAAATAAACCTGCAACAGTCTTTCTTATGACATGTTCATGTGACTTGTAGAACCATCTGGAAACTGCTCCTCCTCACGAACTGAAGAACGTCTTTCAGCTGCTCCTCGAGATCCTGGTGAGTGATGGCCATTTGCTGTCTTAATACAGTTTATTGTTATAGTTTATAGTGATGTAACGCCGCTCTTCCTTTCATCTCTAAGATGGTAGAGGACCCTCTGCAGTCTCAGAGGCTCAAATATGCATTTGAATCTGAAAAGGGCCTTTTGGGTAAGAACCATATAATTTGGCTCTATCAGTGTGAGTATTTGTAAGATCAAATTAATTTGTGCTAGTGTGATTCTTGTTCTTTCACAGCTTTGATGCATCAGAGCAACAACGTGGACAGCAGTCGCTGCTATCAGTGTGTGAAGTTCCTGGTCACGCTGGCGCAGAAGTGAGTGCAGAACACTAGGATCAAATTTAAATGAAGGATATTAACATAAATGAATGTAATTGTATATAATATGATTGTGTTTTAAGTATATATGATATACAGGTGCCATTTCCGTAGGTTATTGCCCAATATATTGTTTTAACATATAAATTGGTATCTATTTATATTGGATATTTAAAATATTCATACTAATTTCCTCTATTTTAACATTTATCTTTGCTGTCATCTAACACTCTCTTAAAGTTAAAAACTTTCATCTTCTTAATCTTCAACATTTTAAGTGTTAATAACACTATTAAATGTAATCTATAGCAAATCTCAAAATAAGTGTTGATTTTTCATACTGTACATAATTGTGATTGTGATGTTTAATTCACTTGCATTTATACCAGTTGGTTTGTTTTAAGTGGATTACTTTTCCTTTATTTCGAGAAAATAGTATTGAATTTTAATATCAGGCATTTACTAGGCATCAGCCATAACAAGAAAATAATTATCGGTAATGGCCAAAATTGTAATATTTTTTCATCCCTATTGTGTTATGATGAGCCATTAACCTAAATAATATCCCTGATATTTTAAATGTATACTATTTTTCCTATTTTTAAACAGTAATTCAACTTGAAGTGAAATCACATTCTTAAAAAACATTTTAATGTACAGTAGAAATAATGTATAACTCTTTACTACTGTTTAGTAAATTACTATTTGAGTCAGAATAAATAATGTCTAATATTCTATGCTCCCAATATCCATGTTTCTGGCAGAAGTGATATTAAATGTCAACACTGTGTTTCTGTTAGATGTTCTCCAGCTAAGGACTATTTTAAAGAGCTCTCAGGACATTGGAGTTGGGCTGTGCAGTGGCTTCAGAAGAAGGCAAGAGACCACAGATAGACACACATACACGTCAGTATTTCTTTATGGTGAAATAGCATCCATTATCGAATTCCCCTTCTCTCCTCTTCCAGATGTCTGAGCACTACTGGACGCCTCAGAGTAACGTATCGAATGAGACATCCACGGCTAAAACCTTCCAGCGCACCATCTCAGCACAGGTACGGCACTCATAATTTTTTTTTTTTACATTATACATAACCAGAATAAACTGATTATGTATATGTCAAACTTGAAAGTTCGACTTTACAATTTAAAGTTGACAACTTTTGTAAAATGTTTGAAATGCTGGGACTCCATTGCGCACGTTTACACTTTAGGTGTTTCATCTGAAATCTGTATTTTACTTCATTTCAGCTTTACTTCAGTTACTAAACACTTTTTTCAGTAGTTTTAGTTAACAACACTTTTAGGGAAAACTTCATTTTGAATATCAAAAAGTAATTTGTGAAAATCTTAAAAGTAAAAAGTTCTATTTTCCTCTCTTTCTTTACCTCTCCCTCACTTTTGCACGTCCTTCATATTTTGCTTTCCTTTGAGATGGAAAAAAAAACAAAAAAAGCAAATTTAAGCTAATTTCAAAGTTTAAGCTAACTTCAAATGTATAAAATATATAGCTAAATAAATAAATAAGATGTACTTAGAGCTAACACAGGAGAGTTAGCTAGCCACCCATTTTATCAGCCATTAGGAGTGCATGTGAACTGCTGAATGAAGTTCAATGAATGCTGGGTTTTGTGTTTAGGACACTCTAGCTTACGCCACAGCTTTACTGAATGAGAAGGAGCAGTCCGGCAGCAGTAATGGATCAGACGGCAGCCCGGCCAATGAGAACTCAGACAGAAGCCTCAGACAGGTAGAGCTCTATCTGTCATTAATTCAGCAGTCCATCATCATTTACATCATAAAACTGTCAACAGCAATATAAAATACACTATTACATTTACTCTTTCACCATTTCTCCCTCTCTTTCTCTCAGGGATCCGAATCCCCAATGATGTTGGGCGATTCTCGAAGTGATCTAGAAGATGTGGATCCATAACGTTTCTCATTGTTTATGCGCAACAAAACAACAGAAAAGTTTCCTTCCGATGGAAAGATGTTGTGGCTCTAAACAGACAATCAGAAAACTGCATTTGATCTTCTAGGGACTGGAAATGGAGTGACCAGAAGCAGCCAAAGGGCCTGTCAGAGCGGTCGCTCTTCAGGCCACCTTGCCCGAGACGTGAACAGAGGCGAATATTTCGTTTTTTTGTTTTGTTTTGTTTTTTTTTTCTGGTGGTTATAGCCTGGCTGGATGAAATTAGAGTTCAGGTCTTGCAAGTTATTTAGATGTTTCGTCTGACTTGAGTTCTGTCAGACGAGTGGAACTTAATAAAAACGGAGGCGTTCGTTTCCTTGACGTTTTTACGCCGAACTACTACTATGGTGCCAGACGGGGTGTTTTAAAAGAAGTCAGTGTATATTTGCCAATGTAATTAAGTAGATACTATTCATGAGAAATGTAAAGATGTGTTCCATAAGTGTAATTTCAAATGTAAAATAATATTTTTAAGAATCCTTTACTGATTTTCTTTCTTTTTTTTTGTGGATCTGTTTGAGAGGTGCCTCAAATTTATTCGAAAAAAGAGGAACTTGCCAAGTCTCTGAGAGTCAAATAATCACACCGTTTTTCCTTTCTCTTTCTTGCTGGTATTTTTTAAATGCACTTTATATTTGAATTCAGTTTGTGACAAATTCATCACGTGGAGACAATTGGAAGGATGTCCCTTGCTGCTCTCTGTCCATCGGTTTTCTAGGATAGGAACAGCATGCAGCAAAAGACACAAGCTGTTTACGCAAATGCTAGACAGAAATATGATGGTGGACATTGAGGACGGACCTTATGGCGGAAGACACATTGCATCAGCAGATGCGTCCGAAGACACATATGCAACACACAGGGACGCTACTGTCCAACGAGCTTTTCTTCTTCCTGAAAGACAATGAGTGCTACAATCAGCAGAGTTTGTCATTGAAAAACTGTCTCATTTCTTTCTGTTCGTCTGTTCTGATGTTGTCTCGTGCTGCTTTGGTATTAAGATGTAGGGACGTGAAGACACTTTTCAGGGTTTATTTTGCCAAATTTGTCCTTTTTTTGTTTGTTCGCCTGGATCTTTTCCGTTCAGTCTGCCTTACGCAATCCAAATCAGATGACAAGGCGAGGATGGGGCGGAAGGGGGTTGAAGGGGGAGGGGAAAGAGAAAGATGGAGGTTGTTGGAGGGACGGAAAGTTCTCACAGAGTAGTAAAGTGCCTTTACTCGACTCCTCCCCTACGCCGTCGCGTCCTCGCCTTGAGACAAACCAGTGGACACATCATGCTACACAAATGCCTGAACCCACTCGACATTACGATAACAACGTATACACGGATGGCTCAGTCGCGTTCATCTCAGAGCGCCATATGAGGACACAGGTGGCGTCTCGTACGTCACAGTCCCTTATTTGAGCCGGGCCTGTGATGTCCTGCTTTCAGGGAGTCTGCAGGGTGATTCAGCTGCCGTTTGCTGCTCATTTTGTATTTAGACTAGAACACTTTGCGACATTGCTTCCGTGTTTACAGCGGAAGGACCTCAATGCCACCTCACACAAATGTTAGTGCTGCTTTTTACCTCACAGTCACTTGCTCTTCGCAACTTTCACATGCTTCTGTGCATGTTTGTACGTGTGAGAGACTTTATTGCTGGAAAGAACTGCATAAACTGGCCAAAACAGCTGAAAGAATCTGGTTTGTAGAATAAATCTTAAACCAGCCTAAGTGGATTTGCTGGTCTTTGCTGGTTTATGCTGGTCTCTCAGCCTAGCTCAATTGTGTTTAGGTGGTTTAGTGTCCAGAAACCATTTAATGCCAGCCAACAGACCAGGCTGGAAGAGCAACTAAGAAAAACAAACCAGCTTAGACTAGTTTAAGATGACAGAGCCAACCTGCTTAGCTGGTCTTAGGGACACAAACTTTAGATTGGTCAGGCTGGGAGACCAGGTAAAACCAGCACCCCATCTTAAACTGGTTTATCATGTTTTTTTTTGTTTTGTTTTGTTTTCAAAAGGGCCAGCCTGGTTTGCTGGTTTTAGAGTGGTTTGGTGCACCTAAACTTGAGATTGCCCAGACTAGGAGACCAGGTAAAACCAGCACACCATCTTGAGCTGGTTTAAAGTGTTTTTTTTTTTTTCTTCCAACAGGCCAGCCTGGTTTACTGGTTTTAGAGTGATATTGGGTAATTAAACTCAAGACTGTTCAGGCTGAGAGATCAGGTAAAACCAGCACACCATCTTGAGCTAGTTTAAAATGTTGTTGTTGTTGTTTTTTTAACATGGCCAGCCTGGTTTGCTGGTTGTAGAGTGGTTTGGGGTATTTAAATTCAAGTTTAGTCAGGCAGGAAGACCTGATAAAACCAGCAGACAATATGTTTTTGTATTTTTTCAACATGGGAAGCCTGGTTTGCTGATATTAGAATACCTTGAGGCATTTCAACTCAAGATTGATCAGGCAGAAGGCCTGGTAAAACCAGCAAACCCTTTAAGGCTGGTTTATGCAGTCTTTTTCAGTAGGGTCTTTGACTTTTTGACTCTTTCTCTTGGTTTTGGCCTCTAATAGCAAAACACTGCAGTACTCACAACTGCCTTTATGCTTTGAATAAGTAAATGGTTCATTGCTAATCCACCGCAGCAGATGTGGTAAGCGTTTGGGATGATTAGTTAGACAGGTTTTGGGATGACCAGAGGATTATTTTGAAACGTTTCATGGCTGAAGGCACACGGTTCAGTTACAATTTAGGGGAGAATTCATCAGATCAGTACCTAAACGTAAGGCATCTTTCTTATTTTGCTGAAATATGCACATTTGCAAAGATATCACACTAATTTCAACTCAACTGCCTGCTTAGGTTTTCACTAAAGGAGCCCGTAAGATATGGTGGGGTTATAGTTTATACCCAGTGCTGTAGTCTTCTTTGAAATATGGTGTACTTGAGTGAACAGGGTGTGTTAAAACTATCAACAAATCTGATCCTCCTCCCTCCAATCAATCTTTTTTAACCTTTCCTACACCTGTAGATGCTGTACCAACCACTCGGTAGATCTCTGACAAGGCTTGCGTTTTTAAGCTGGGTGTCAGGACAGGGTCAAAGATGCTTGAAGAGTTTTTAATAACTGGTGATTCTTTGATTCATTTCTGCTGCGAGTGTGTATGATGTGTAAAGTAAATCTGTTAATGCATGTTAAAACCACATTTTAATTTGTACATCGGAGTTTGACAATGAAAACATTTGATATAAAAGGAAAAACTGGAATGCACAACTTTTCAGACTGTGTGATTTTGTATGTGTCAAGTCTGATGTAGACCATTACATGAAGTTGTCATAAAGTTTGTAATATAAAAATATAAATTTATGAAAAAGAATTACACTCTTATACACAGTGCACATGCATAATAGTAGATAACACTCTTGCCAAAAATAGTGAAACTAGATCTCTGTTTCAATTCAGAATATGTGTAAATATAAAAATGAAAAGTGCTGGTCCTAAATACAGTCAAAGTGGTATTATCTATAATATCGGTTACTGATGTTGTAGATTTTTTTTAATTTAGCAGTATTGGTACATATTGTAAATATAATCTGTAAATATAAAAATGAAAAGTGCTGGTCCTAAATACAGTCAATGTGGTATTATCTATAATATCGGTTACCGATATTGTAGATTTTTTTTAAATTTAGCAGTATTGGTACATATTGTAAATATATTCTGTAAATATAAAAATTAAAAGTGCTGGTCCTAAATACAGTCAAAGTGGTATTATCTATAATATCGGTTACCGATATTGGAGATTTTTTAATTTAGCAGTATTGGTACATATTTTAAATATATTGGCTGATATTATATATTTCATTGTACATGCTTATTTCCTCTACTTTTATAGTTAGCTGTCATATAATGCTTGCTTTACCACTGTTAAATGTAATTTTTAGCAGATCTCAAAATGAATACCCATTATGCCTGAATTCACTTGTATTTTTAAAAAAAATCGTAATTTTTTTTTATTATTTAAGCAAAATAGTATAGAATTTTTATAGCCATAACATGCAAATAATTATTGGTGTCGGTATGAATTCTAATATTACTGCAAAAATGCATGTATAAATGTGTTTTGCTGTTTAAAGTTCTTTTAAAGTGTTTTAGCGCCCTTTGTAGAGTGTCTAGATTGGATATGGTTATATCCAGAAGTGTTTACAATGCACTCCTCTGTCATCTAATATTGCATAATGACAGAACTGAGCTCACTTGTGTAACGCCTCCAACTATTATATGTGTTATAGCAGTCATGTCTATGATTACGTGTTTAGAGAAGTGACAAAAGAAGAACACATCTTTCAGTGGTCAGACGGCTGGTGGGATGGACGGTGCCTGCAGCAGGTGGCAATGGCGGCAGCTCCTTTATCTCCTCCAAATGTATGAACTACACAGGTGTTTGCCAAGGCAAATGCCCCACGAATGACAGAACCACGCGACAGACCCTGACAGCCTGTCAGTGTCCATGAGTCCTCACATGAAACCTCCACCTGAAAGAAATGATGCAGGTCGCCAAATCATGTTTTGATGAATGCACAGTTGTAAAGCAGATTCAGGATTTAAACAGCAACTGTTATAAATGTTAGTAGCCATGCATTTGTTTTTGTGTGCATTGAGTCAATTGAAATTTCTTGAGAGTAAGTCACCTGATCGCTTAGACCCGTAGAGTCATGTTCTTTCAGCCGGCACTCCAGAGAGGACGTGTGGCAGCAGGAGGCATATGACGTTACACCCCTTTCAGCAGGACATGCACTGCGGTTGCCATGTAGAGGTCGATTACAGTCCGATGCATCTCCAGATGAAGAATAAGAACTGCAGCCTGCAGGGAAAGGTGACAGTTGTGTACATAAATGTACACCGAAAAAAGCTGTCATGCAGTTAAGCATAGATAACTCAAATTCATTTTCAGCTGCAGCAATAATAGCATGAAAATCTACTCTCCCTCAGGCCATCTGAGATTTAGATGAGTTTGTTTCTTCTGATTGGAGAAATATAGCATTACATCACCTGCTCACCAATGGATCCACTGCAGTGAACGGGTGCCGTCAGAATGAGAATCCAAACTACGGTGACCGAGAGAGCTCAATGCGCTGCAACTTCAGAAAACACATGCAAATAGAAAAGCACCAGCAAATCAAGAAAACAACTTCATCAGTTTGACAGCAGGTGCTGCAAATGCTCACAATGCAAGAATTTTATTTGCAGCACGTTTCTTTGTTTGGTTGCGTTGTGAGTATTTGCAGTGCGTTTTTTTATTTGGTTGTATTGTGAGCATTTGCAGAGCACGTGTTGTCAAATTGATGAAGTTTTTTTCTTAATTTGCAGATGTTTTTTTTTTTTTTTTTTTCTATTTGCAGCACGTTTCTTTATTTGTTTGTGTTGTGAGCATTTGCAGCACGTGTGTTGTCAAATTAATGAAGTTGTTTTCTTAATTTCCAGGTGTTTTTTCTATTTGCAGCACGTTGAGCTCTCTTGGCCACTGTACCAAACTGATAAAAACATCACAATAATCCACAAGTAATCCACACAACTCCAGTCCATCAATTATCGTCTTGTGAAAGGAAAGCTGCATGTTTTTAAGAAACAAATCCATCATCAAGATGTTTTTAACTATCTATTAGTAATAATGCTTTCTCCAATGAAAAGTCATCTTGTCTGAATCAGGAGAGAAATATGCAGTGAAAATAGTCCAAAACAGATGGACTTGTTCACTGAAGGAAGCATTATTATGCACTATGGACTTGTATTTTGGCCAGAAGCGAGGGTTTAAAAGTTAAAATTACTTGATGGATTTGTTTCTTACAAACACGCAGCTTTTCACTTCACAAGATGTTAATTGATGGACTGGAGTGGTGTGGATTACTTGTGGATTATTGTGATGTTTTTATCAGCTGTTTGGACATTCATTCTGTTTCATTCTGACGGCACCCATTCACTGCAGAGGATCCATCGGTGAGCAAGTGATGTAAAGCTAAATTTCTCCAAATCTGTTCAGAAGAAACAAACTCATCTACATCTTGGATGACCTGAGGGTGAGTAAATTTAAATTTTTGTGTGAACTCAATTTCAAAACAAAAGCTCAATAAAAAGTTCACAATAATAAAAAAAGGTATGGACATTTTCAGATTATTGTCTGGTAATTAACCAAAAAACTAACAGACTTTAACTTCCACTGAACCCAGATCATTCCATTAATTAATGATAATTTCCTGAGTTCATGAAAAATGCTGCAGAGTGGAACCATCTGTCACCTGTTAGCTGGTAGTCTGGAGGACATTCTGCATCCTCGCCTCTCTGGAGACTCTCTAACATCTGGCACTGAGCTTTATGGCCTGTGCAGCAGCGCGCTACAGCGAACACACCTTGCCCTCCATTCCCATTGACAGCAACACACTCCTTCTGCCCATCTCTCTCCTGTCAGAAAGGTGAGCAAAAATGATTTTACTCTTAACTTTTGTATTTTTGAGCAATTTAAAAAAAAAAAATTCTCTGCTAATCACCTCCACTCTTTCTCCAGCTCTTGGTCCATTTTGTGAGAAACTGGAGCAGCTCAGCATCTCTTCACCATTACGACAGCGGACTGTAGCTGTGGCCAAACCTTTAGCAGCTGACCGCTCAGACCAAACGGATCTACAGAGCAGATCCTCTCCTGTAAGAATGCACACACATGTAGCAGAATTATAATTACCTTAATGGTTACCAATATGTTTTGGACATTGTTAATACTACTTAAAAGTCTATCTGCAATAATAACTAACTAAACCAGCTTGGGCCAGTAACAGATTACCTAAAACCATTTAAGACCATTTTGGAAGTTAAACTGTTCCAGGGAAGGATAAAATGCAATTAATTATGCAATTGTATGTACAGTATGTTATGTGATGAAAGTCACAAATAAATACACAAATAGTATGTAAATAGTAAAGTAAAACAATAAATATCATTCATATTAATATTATATTATATTATATTATATTATATTATAAACTGAGGTCTTCTAAACAGTATTAAAGTTTAATATTTTTATTAAATATTAATAAAGTTTATATTTTCTACAAATTCATTTAAGTCTGCTAATTACAGTAATAAATTAAATATGTTATATTATATTATTATATATTGTATTATGTATATACAAATATTAATATAATATATAAAAATTTATATGATTATTAAATATTAATAAGGTTGTTATATTTCATTGTTATAAATTTATTGCAGTTTGCTGATTACAGTATTAGAATCATCATCAGACTGTATTGTCATTCCACACTATTATTGTAGTTGCTCATCAAGCCACAGTGTTGATTCATTTAAATAAAGATTTCCTTGAGAACTCTGACCTGTGAGTGTAGAGGTCGGGTCAGGCAGGGCGACCACCATGTTGGGTGTAGTGAGACGGTGGTTCAGTGGCAGAGACTCTGGGTTCATGACCTGTTTGACTGAATGATGGAGGAGCTGTTGCAGAAGCTCAGCAGAACTAGAGTTCGGATTCAGATTCAGAAGAACCGCCGCTACACCTAAAAACACACACAGACCACAGCTGTTATATGGACAGACTGATAAAATAAAACATCATAGTTTTGGCATGTGTGTGTGCTAACCAGCAACATGTGCCACTGCCTGTGATGTTCCACTCTTGGTGGTGAAGCAGGTGGAGCAATCGCTGGACGCACTGATGATGTCATCACCAGGTGCGAACACATCCACGCAGCGGCCCACGTTGGTGCCTGTTGTCCCAGTGCTCAATGGCTGGTCAGCAAAATTAACGGCACCTACTGTTATCACCTGCAGCAGAGGACCAAATTATGTCAAAAACAAATATACTGACAACAAGCAATTTGTTTTTCTGAAGTATTCAATCCATTGTACCTCAGGCTCTGAGGCTGGTGAGTACAGACAAGCATCATCGTTGTAGTTACCAGCTGCAGCAATAAGCACTGCACCAGATTCCACCATTTTTCTGCAGGCAACATTGAGGGTGCGACTGAATCCCCCAACAAATGGCAGCAGTAGGATCACAGGTCTAATAGGCTGAGACATCAGAGATGACTGTATATACTCCAGACCTGCAACAGAGTTGGGTCATTTAATGCAAATTCTGCAGTGTGGGTTCCCCCTCGGCAGATTGCACTTTAGCATCAGCGATTAAAGGGGGCAGGGGCTCAAGCCCCCGGAGCCCCCTGCACACCACTGGAACCCAGCGTAAGTGGATAGTTTATTTTTAATGGCTTCCTGTATCATGTTAGAGGATTGATAAGAGCATTTTGTTTTGTAAATGAGGCACAGTGTGATGGAGAGTTCCCAAAGAAACGTTTGTCTAAAGATGAAGCGGTACTACATCTGACTGCAGCTGCATCACAAACCGTAAGTAAATGATTTCATAATCCTTTGTCTAGAAATGACCGTTTTTTTTATCATGTTGTCAAAACACTCCCATGCAATAGCGAGGGGGCGTTGATACTGTTTCCTATGCAATGACGTTCATAACAGTGGCTGAATACTGAGAAGCCTTAAAGGACCCGTCCCTTAAAAAAGGTCGTTTTAGACAGTGGGTCAGAAAGAGGGTTGAAAAGAATCATTTTTCCAAATATCTATTTGTTTTTTTTGTGCAAAAATTTTATTAACATTATAAGTAAACCACAAAAATTCTGTGTCATGACCCCTTTAATATAACTTTTATGTGTATTTCAATACAATTATTTATGTTATTACCTGCCAAAGCTCCTGACACGGTACCCTTGCCTTGGCAGTTTAACACTCGGACACTGTTTACACTGGCACCTCGAGCCACACCTGAGTCCCGTCCACTGACCACACCTGCTATGTGTGTGCCATGACTGTCACACTGACTAGCCTGTAGGCAGAAGACCGCAAGAAGTGATGGACATACGCTTCTCATTAGCTCTAAAAACTGCCCAGTTGTCATAAAACACATTATATTAAACTACCTGTCTGTGAACTCTGACCCCATCCTCCTCCGGCACACTGTTGAAGTCCATCACCATCACCCTATCCTCAATCTCACGATGAGTCACTTGAACGCTTGTGTCCAAAAGATACACTCCCACCTTTGCTCCGTCATCTACATACACACAAACATTACAGCTCAATACTTTATTACCATAAAAAATTACTGTGCAAAAGGAAAAGTTTTCACTTTAGGATCTCAGAACATAATTTTAGAATTAACAAAGTGTTTGGAAAAGAGGGGAAAGCTTAAGCTCACTGGGTGGTGAGTATTTTCCAGTCTCATGTTTGTTTTGAAGGATGCGCTGCAGGTTCCATGGGATGCTCTGGGCAAAGATGGAGGAATCCTCTTCAATGTATTCCACATGGGGCACCTTTACTGCCTGCCAAAAACAAAGATAATGGAATGAAGAAGACAGACAAGGTGTATTTTTAAGAATTCTTGTAGTTCCAGTACTTGTTTTAATTTTTTTCAGACTGCTCAAATATTCTTAAATATAAATTATGTAATTATTACTATGTAATAATGTTTGCAAGTTACCATGTGAAGAACATCGCTGCTCATTTTCACCAGAAACCCGTGGAATGCTCCCGAATAAGTCTGCAGTATTTGGATCAGATATCCGCGTTTGGCTGCTTTTGCGCGGAGTCTGCGCGCGGTGCGCTGCACCTGGTTCACGTGCGTTCCGTTCCGCATCACCACTATATACTGACCCGGCATGCGCCACGCGTCCTGTGTGCGTAAAACACATAGGGCATTTGATTCACAATGATTTTGATAACCTCCTCATTCCAAACGTTCCACACCTACAGTCGGCCTACGTTTAATTTAGAGTTTATTGGCATAAGATTGTTTATCTCAGGACAACTTCCGAGCGTTTCTACACAACTAATAAAACATTTCAAAGTTTATTGGCAGTTGCATAAAAGTTTGCATGCGGGAATGACGCTCTTCGTCTCTCTCTATATAAAACACAATAAATAACAGTGATAAAACATTTCAACAAAACTAATTCTAATAGGACTAACAATAACAATGTGCCTGATGCTCTTAAACTCAGGAAATGAGACATGCATTATTAAAAGTATTTTCCCTAACTAAGCAGTTTTGTTAATATTTTTAAGTTAATATCAGGGAATATCACCAGCCCCACAAATAAGCCCAATTAGTTAATTTAGCAGGTAGTGCTCTTACCTTAGTGCACCTGTGAAACTGGGCGGATGGCCTGCTCTCTGCTTCAGGCTGGGTGTCGTCCTGCAGAATTAGAGACAGGATCATCTCTTCATCCTCAGTGTAGTCTTCATCACTCTCAACTACAGCCACAAGACCCAGCAGAAAACTCAGACAGCACACCGTCACGAAGCTTTTCATTCTGTGGCCACTAAACTAAGCAATATAAAATAGTAGTTTTAGGTGATATTGCTAAGAATTCCTTTTTTTGCACTGTTGTTCGTCATATAATAAGGCAGTGGTATGAAGCAGAGAGATTTGGAGCTGAAGTGTATCCTCATGTCATTTAACATGTCATTTGAATCTCTCTGACTGAATGAAGCAATGAGGTGGGGCCTGCTGACGTTTCACTGTCCTTATATCGCACGATGTCTCGTTAATAAATACAGCAGAAGAGGAGTCAGATTACAGTCCACCCACACACATTTTATGCGTTTACTATTCCTGCACAGACATGTAACATTTGCTAAAATGAAAGTGTCAGATATATATTGTGAAATACAGGGGGGGACAATAAATAGCTACTAAACAATTAAACTGAAATTGATTTGTAGTAAAATTGTATTTACTTTTTTCAAACAAGACAAAAGGAAGCCTTTTGCATGCTTTTGTAGCCTAATGTTTTTACACGGAATTTAGGTTAAGCTCACATGTCACCTGTGCGCGTCCGCGAGAGCCGAATATTTGCGCGTGCACGTCGGATGCTATTGGTGTCACTTTGACCAAAAACAGATTTACGTCGTCCTCTGTTGGCCAAATAGTGGTATCGTTGAGCAGCTGAAAGAGTTGCAGTCGAATAAAACACAATAAAATATACTATATTGTCAAAGCAGTAGGCTATTTTTGTATCTGGCAGTGTTGATTCTTATTAAGTGGGGTAAAAAAACGCATTTTTATGGGGGGAAAATGAAAGAAACAGGAGATGCGCCTAAAACACAGTGAAAAATGCAAAATCAAAGTGCCCCAAAAAAGAAAATAAAAGAAAAAGTACATTGCAAAGCAAGGCATTTGTCCAAACAGCTTAAAAGGATAATTCGGGGAAAAAAAAAAAAAAAAAAAAAACAGCCTAAAAAATGCCAAAACTGTACGGTTTTCTTTTGTGGATCATATATAAACATGGGAATTTTTTTTTTTTTTTAATTGGGTGACCTGTCCCATCATAAAATATGCCTGAATGAGCATGTAAAAATGCAAAAAGGTTTGTGAGGTTCATATTTAGGGTTAGAGGATAGAAAATACCAATAGTTCAGTATAAAAGTAGAAGTTCATGAATATGGCGTTTAATTTGTGCCAAAAAAACTTTCAACCACATATCTATGTCTATTGTTGTCTTCCCTGTTATGTGTTCAGCATTCTATGCTTTGTGAGTTACTGCTCTCAGTGAATGTTCTGCAGACCGTTTTGCAGAAATCCAGGAAAACAAACAAAACATATAAATTTGTTCAATAACACATTTTCTAAAACTTTTAGATGCATTTATATTTCTGTTCTATAAACTTGAGTGAATCCTTTTGTCTTTGTGCTTTGTCATAATATTCAGAGTTTTAGAAAGATTGTGAAAGCTCATTAGTGAAAAAGAACTGAAACATTCTATTTGTTTACCTGGATAGCTCTAAAATGAACTACAGACTGTTCACTGACAGCAGTAACTTACAAAGCATAAAACAGAGCTAAGCGCATGACAGGGAGGATGACACAAGCAGATAACACAAATGAAACAACAGCAATAACAGTAGACATAAACAAATGTATTGTACAAAGCAGTCTACACATTTTTTTTTTTTTTTTTTTTTTTGAACAAATGAACAAGAACAAGCTTGGCAAGGAGGATGGCATAAGCCAAACATAAATTAGTAGATGTTGATGAGTATGTTCTTTGTTCATCTTAACACATAAGCAATAGACACGGACAAATGTATAGCACAAAGCAGATGACTCCTTTTTTGGCACAAATGGAACCTCATTTATGGAAATTCCCCACCATGACAGAAAAAGTACTTACAAGTAATTTGTGGCCAAGATTATTCACAGTATTGCAACATGCTTTTTTTTTCATGACTAAAAATATCAAGAACTGGCTCAACAATTATCACTTTAACACACTGAAGTAATAGAATTTCAAATACTACATTTTAATAATCTAAAAACATACATAAATTATGATTATTGTGCTGTCTCAAATGTAAGGATCTCTTTTGAATTAGCACCACAGACAAATATAAAGACTTCGCACTAGGCAGTTCCTCTTTCAGTGTCCTCTGGTCTGCATGGTGACGTGTCAAGTTCACAAGTATTTCATCACCTAATGTTTGAACTTTTTCCAGCTTTATTTCCTTGAGAGTGGAACGATTCTATTATCATATGCTTTTGACAAAGTCATGGTCAGACCTTGTGACATTCACATGCTTAACAGCCTAATGTAAAATGTAATGACACAAAAATAACATGCATAAATGTTTTGTTATTATACAAGTAAAACAAAACAAAAAAGTATTACGGTGTCTGGCAAATCTTTTATGTCAGATTTAGATGGTGATTTGGACAATAGGATCAGCAGAAGCTATTCACTCTCCAGCTCAGATGTGTAGTAACATGAATCCTCCACTTTCCCATAGTACATCTCTCTGTTGGGGTCTGGTCGTGGAGTTCTTCTGTCCGTCAGTGGAGTGCTGGAGCAGGCCAGAACACTGGGAGAACTTCGACATGTGTGAAGGACCATGACACACTCACTGTGTTTGTTCTCTGTGTGGCGTTTTGGATCTGCCGATATTTCTATTTCATCACAGAAGCCAGCCAAGGGAGCTCTTATTGGTTTCACTGGACTGTGACAGGACATAAATGTAAGATTTATACTGTTTATACAATACTGTGAATCAGTAATGTAATCCATTACATTACACATTTTAGGTAATATAATCGGACTACTTTTAATTACTTTTGACCTAACTTGTTGATCACATAGATTTGAATAGGATTATTGTTTACCGCATTATTTTTATTATCAACAGTATGAAGTACATTAAATGTCAGGGTTTCCCTGGGGTTTGTGAATTTATGAAAAGCTAATTAATTAAATCATAAAAATGTAAACAATGTAAAAATAAATACTTTTAAATAAAAACAATACCTGAACACAAAAAGTAGAAATATTTCAGTTGTTTACCTCCATGTCAGTGACCATGCAAATGTGTTTTTTAAATTATATTATTAAGAAATTTAATCTTGCAGGAATTCAGGTAAATATTTTTGTTTAAAATAATATTTGGATATGTAATCATGTAATACAAAAGGTCATTTTAATCTGATTAAAAGCATTTTAAAATGTAATATAATCTAATTATGTAATGAGATTATATGTAATCAGTCTTTACCAAGCACTGTGTATGTGTTACCATTGTAAATACATGTTTCCTGCACTGAATGTTTCACTTAAGACCTCAATATATCATCAGGAGCTAATTTTGTGTTGCTTGATATGTTTTTGTTTGTTTGTTTTGACGGTAGCGACTTTATGAATCACCAAGGACCATGGTTTCAGCTAAATATCTTCTTTAATTTTGCACTGAAGAAAGTCAGCTACATCTTCGATGGCCTGAGGGTGAGTAAATTAACAGACATTTTCATTCTGGAGTGAACTTTCCCTTTGACATGACCTGAAATGCTGAAATGCCTTTGAAATGACATGACCCCTGGGGCTAGATGCTCAAAAGTAAACTAAAAATCTAAAAAGTAATCTAAAAGGGATCCTGAAATCAGATTAGATCACAAGATTCAGTCTTGGTTTTGATCTGGATCAAATCGTCAGTTTGTGCTGTTGTTCAAAACTTTTTAGTAAGATTGGGATACCTTGATCCAAACATCAGTATTATACTGATCCCAGCAAAAGGGTGGATTTCAGGAACAAAAATGTAATAAACTGGTCCAAACATATGGGGACCTGTTAAAAATATTTGTTAAATAAGGTTTTATGTATTAAATCTTATAAAAAAAAATTATAAAAATAAAAATTATAAAAATTTTATTTTGCTTTGGTTTTTTTTTTTTTTTTTTTTTTTGTAATGCATTTTCGTAAAGTCATAATTTTGTTATAATATTGTTTTGAACTGCTTGCTATTTACAAGGGTCACTATTAATTGATTTTTTTTTTTTTTTTTTTTTTTTTGCCAATTGTATTAAAACAAGACCAAAAATCAAACTAAATATCAGAAAAATTATTAATCATCAACCCACAACAATTAAAAACAAAAATATTCAAAAATGTATTGTCCCCGTTTTTTAATTCATAGACAATAATCATTGAGATTTCAAATATATTTTGACTCTAATAAGGAATGTCCTTGCGAAAAAGGCAAAAAACGAGTGTAAATGTCAAAGTCAAGGTGGAAGGATTGGATGATGGAGAAAATATTATAGTGTAAAAATAAATAGTATAGTTATGCCAGTTGCTTCATTTTTTAAAACTCACTATTAGTGTAATTTACATCAAACAGTGATGATCATGCTGAGAGAGAGAGAGAGATTCTGAGAGGCTGTTGAGTTGTAAGGTTGAACCCTTGTCTCTTAAAGATTTTTACTAACAATAATTTCATCATACTCAGAGTAATTACATTCTCTGGCTGATAAGATTCAATTAGCCAACTGCTGAACCCAGTTAGAGAGGGAGCGAATTTAGACATAGAAAGTAATGAGTCTTGATGGGCTCTCAGAAAACACACAGACCAGTGTAACGACAGAAAGACAAGGAAGAGATTGAATTAGACTGGATGAATGAATGGAGGGTTATGGAGATGACCGTTTGCATTCTTTGCTATTAAAGTAAATTATCCATGTTTATTTAGAACATCCTTATTTAGCTTTGTAAATGCCTTATTGCCCAAATCTAGTTTATTTTTGTTTTGTTTTCTACAATATAAATTTACAAGAGAACCACATTTATAGACATCACACAAAAACTTAATATCATTTGCAATTTATCTGAATTTCTTATATTGAAATTTTTACATATTTCTAGATCATTCTAACCTTTTTTCATCTGAGCTTCCAGCACTCAAGTTCTGTTTTTCACCCCCACAGAGTTCTTCCTTATCTGGCAGTATAACAGTCACCTGTAGGACGGGTGAAACACTCGAACATAAAACAATTCAAATTCTGACTTTGAGTATTAATAACCTAAGATCTGATATTATGCCTTGACAATAAAACATTAAATAGATCTATTAGTGAACAGTAGGAACAGCCTCTTTCCTTACCCTGGGGTAACACTGACACACTGACCAGACAGATCCAATGATTACCATTATCACTCCCGCAGCGCAGAACGTGGCAAACACCTGTGGCTTCTCTTCAGAAATCATGAACAGACCCAATGCCACGAACGCCATTCCCAGAACGATGAGCCCATAGCGGTACGGCTTGTTTTCTGCCATGAAAAAAACGTAAAAGTCCAGCAGTGGTTTATTGAGTCCACAAAAGCAAGTGAGCGTGTGGAGCTTTATGAATGTGTCCCCATCGAGGTGAAGGGCAGGAGTGAGTGACACGACGCAGGGCCAGCGGAGAACCAAGATCTGGATCATTGAACCTGTAATGGGCCTTAGTCAGGTGACCTTCCCCCAGGTAAAGATTGCATTGGCTTGAGCAATCTTACTACGTTCATTTCCAGGAATGCTGGCATCTTAACAATATAGTAAAGAGAAATAAAGCACAAGAACACACAAAAACTTTTGGTTTGATAATATTATTGGTTACCAAATACAAATCAACCATACAGTTTTGTCTCATACGGTGTATTGGTATTTATATGCACAGGTGATAGTAATATACTAACAAAATGATGTGTAACTGACAAAACATCACTGAAAACACACTTATGCAGCATTGTGTGATATAGAATTAATAAAACACACACATGAAACAGAGATAATAGTTTCTGGTAGTGAACAATGAAAGTGACAATCAGGAAAGAGGCACATTTTCTCAATCGCATATTTCACTACATAATGTAGGCCTACCATTAATATAGAAAAATAATAGAATACACTGTACATTAGGAAATGTATAAATCTTTCTCAAAAACATGTTTTGGTCATTGGGGGAAAAAGTGAGTGAGTAGAAATCAAGGCACAATTCAATATTTGTTTCAGCTTATTAATAAAAAGGTACTCAGTGGCATTACAATCATAACCTAGCATTTTAACCTTCATGTTCTGTTCAGAGTGACTTCATGTTTGGAGTCCCACCAACCCTAGTAATAAACACTACCATTCAAGTTTTGGGTAAGTAATTTATTAATATAATTTTTATTTTTATAAGAAAGTAATTCATTTATTCAGCAGGGACTTTAAATTTATAAAAGCAGTAAATACATTTACATGTATTTTATTGATGGTTTCCACACAAATATTTAGCAGCTTGACTGTTTTCAACAGTGATAATAATAAGAAATGTTTCTTGAGCACCAGATTTCTGAAGGATCATGTGACCCTGAAGGCTGGAATAATGGCTGCTGAAAATTCAGCTTTACCATTGCAGGAATTAATTACTGCTTAAAATAGAAAACAGTTATAATTTGCAATAGTATTTCATAATATTACTGTTTTTACCATTTTTGAAATCTTACAGACCTAAAACTGGAATGGTAGTGTATGTGTAATATTAAATAATAATAGTGTTTTTAAATTAACCTTTTATTTTCCCTTCAAATTAATGTATGTTAATTCCTTTTATCTGACCTAAGCAAAACCCTTTAGACAGACAGACACTTTTCCCCTCTTTTTTTTTTAGCACAATGTAGAAATGCATATTTCATCACTGTGGCTGGTATCTATTTTAGTAACACTGCTTCTGTTTTTGGCACCAGTAAAAACACTGTAGAGAAATACAATAAAACAAATGAAAGTAAACAACTTTGAAAACCTTCAACCTTCAATTGTAACTAGTTTTTGAACTCTTAAAATGGCCTTTGGGTCTCTCAGACCTCAAGAAGATAAATAAGCTTTAAGTTTTCAATTTCACAATCCACGTATGAAAAAGTGAGAAATGAGATTACAGTGATGCAAGTCATGCTATCAATTATCAGTATAAGAAATAAGAAACATTGTTTTCTTCCCATTTTAATAGCAGTTCCACTGTTGTAGCATGTAGAGATCTGGACTTCAGTTATCAGTTTCAAAATTCAAAAGAATTATCACATTAGCCAAAATTTTCATATCAGTACATCTCTATAACAAGATAGGAAACTGGAGGTTGGGTTCAGTTGGAGGTTGGACTGACAAGTCCATATTATTAGTACAAAATTACGAAACTGAAGTTTCTTGTCACTTAAGGCACTGAACAGATTAGAGATAGAGAAATGGAGCTGCACGATATATCAGTTATCTGTCTTTTTTTCTCATTTATCATTAAATATTGTGTATGTGCTTGTTAACTTGTTTCCCTTTTAGATTTGGATTACTTTTGCAGTCTGTATCTACTATTACAATAATTTAAGGAATAAAGATAGAAAAAGATATAACCCTTTAAGTGCATCATCTCTTGTAGAGTGCATGCAGAGCTGTGTGCATTCATGCATAAAATGAGTTGTTACTTAATTTTTTTCATTCAAACCAACTTTTTTTGTAGCAGATCTAAAAATGAAAGTTATAGATAAATATTCACCTTTCATAGTGCACATGAAAAAATGAAAGATCTCCATCTTTCATCATATCGCTGTTTTGATGCCTACATTCTGTTGTAGCATTTAAAGTATGTTTTTCTTTTTTTTTCTTTTTTTTAAGTAGAAAAGAGTTCAATATGGCCATTTATCAGTTAACAGCCATAAAATGAAAACAATTACTGGCTTAACTGTGACTGACAGATTTGTAATATCTGTTCATCCCCAATTAGATTAACTTTTCAATCATAACGTGTCGGTGTCTACAGTCAAAGCAGTGGTTATACTTGGTTTACAGCTGTAGTGGTCTTCATAACAGTCTCATAGGACGGCGGCGGCTCCATTTGCCAGGGAGGAGGGGTTGCAGGTTGGCTCTGTGGACTGGTGTCTGAGATGGGAGGCACTTGGACTGGACTATGCTCCTCTGCTGTAGCCCTCCGTATCCGATCCAGCCTCCTGGGAAATGTGAACAGCAGTAAATATGCATACATATAGTTTGAATATGTGGCATAATAGCAACTCAACTGGACATTTAAAAGGGATAGTTCACCCAAAAATGAAAATTAACCCTCAAGTCATCCTAGGTGTATATGACTTTCTTCTTTTAGACAAATACAGTCGGAGTTATATTAAAAAAATGTTCTGGCTCTTTCAAGCTTTATAATGGCAGTGAATGGTGGTCAAGATTTTGAAGTCCAAAAAAGTGCATCTATCCATCATAAAAAGTGCTCCAAACGGCTCCAGGGTGTTAACAACGAGAATTGATGTGTTTGTGTAAGAAAAATATCTATATTTAAAACTTTATAAACCATAATCTGTAGCTTCCACTAATTGTCGTACGCATGTTCACTAGAGAGTGGCCTTCCAGCAGATCACGTAGGCGTAGCGTAAGCTCCAGTGAGAATATGCTAGTCTCGTGAGAACCAAGTTTTGCTTACAACAAAGGAAAACCAGTCTCCTCTCGGCTTACAGTATATCGAAATCCTCCAACATTTTTCTTTCCAAATCCTCGTTTTGTACTTTGCTCTCTCTTCTGCGCTTCCGCGTTCGTCACTTCTCACCGGAGTTTAAGCTGGGACGTGCGTACGACAGTTAGTGAAAACTAGAGATTATGGTTT
Organism: Spinibarbus caldwelli; assembly: GCA_039654775.1. NCBI lineage: Eukaryota > Metazoa > Chordata > Actinopteri > Cypriniformes > Cyprinidae > Spinibarbus > Spinibarbus caldwelli. Next base: position 11,586,426 of record CM077241.1, read on the forward strand.
CTAAAGTTTTAAATATGGACATTTTTCTTACACAGATGCATTGCTTTGCTTCAGAAGGCCTTTGTTAACCCCCCAGAGCAATGTGGAGTACTTTTTATGATGGATGGATGCACTTTTTTGGACTTCAAAATCTCGACCCCTATTCGCTGCCATTTATAAAGCTTGGAAGAGACTTAAGGGTGGGTATGGGTTAATGGTTTGAGGGTGAATAAATCATAGGGTAATTTTCATTTTTGCTTGAACTATCTCTTTAAGGCCACAATACCTTTGCATTGGTATACTGTTAGCAAAAATCTCAACGGCACTCAAACTGCTGGGAATATTTAGAAGAATATGTAAATATGTGCTGAGTGCTTTCTGTCAATAACAAAATAAATGCACAACAAAAATGGCAGTGCTGAGAAAACAGCAGCTAGGAGAGTATCTGATCATAGCGATATGTATATGTGTTTGCACCAGCTCTGAAATACACTCCAGTCAAGTCACGTTTATTTACTGTATGTTACACTTTATAAAACAGATTGCTTTTAAAGCAAGCAGATTTATAGTATTAAGCATACAAGTCAGTGTCATGTCACTTTCAATTAGAATTACAACTTCAGTTTTTACCATAAAGCAGCTCTCCAGTGTGTTCATGTTTTTATTCACAGACGTTTGACTTTCCGGAAAGTTTGCTTTGGCAAACTGCTTTAAACTTGCTTTAGCTTAGCGAACTTCATTTTGGCCTGATTTTGTTCGAAATTGTTACACCGATTAAATCTCCAATTTCGCTTAAAGTACATCAGAGCCTTTAGGTAATAAGGAATTATAGAGTCAACGTTTATTTCACATAATGTGTGCTTGCTAGGGTGTTCTTTTTTTAATCCAAAGAGTTTGAGCGTTTAACATTATTCCCTTAAAACTACCGTACTTCATTTGCCAAAAAGACAGAGGTGGGGAGTTGGGGGGACCCCTAGGCACTGATTTGATGGTTTCAGCATGTTGCAAGAAACAAAAAATCTCGTCTCTCTTCCTCTCGTTCCCTCCCTCCTCATTCTTTCTGGGCTAGTGTACAGTGCTGACTGCTTTCTGTTAACATTTATATTCATGATCGTGGTCAGAATGAACTGGTTTGCCCCCTTTGATTCTTTGATCCGGCACGATTGTCCAAACAAAAAATAAATTTAAATATAAACTAAGATCATTTTGAAGTACCAGCACCTTACTAGCATTTAAATGGCAGTGGGCCCTTTCTCTCTCTCTCTCTGTCTCTCTCTTTCCCTCAGACATGGAACACTGAAAGAATTTGGCGCCCAGCAGCTGTTCAGTCTTCACTTGGTCTGTAAACATTACCTTGCCTTAACATTTTCTCTCAGTTTCTCCATTAATTACATGACACAATTGCATTTTTTTCAGGCATTTAAACATTTCAAAATGTTTCTGACTGCTTTGACTAAAGGGAGTCAGTTTAAACTCTCAAACTAATTACTGTAATTGACATAAAAACACTGTTGTGTTGAGCTGGGCATCACAGAATGACTTCCTAACAAATCTAACTTAAAGCTAAAGTGTGTAATTTATGAACCACTGAAGTCACCAAACAAATTGCAGAAGTGGTTAACAAACAATAAGCTATGTTTTGAAAGGGACACCGTTTAAACTGGAATCCGAAAAACCCCAAACAAAATACAAATTAAAACAAACTAAATTGATAAAGCTGAAGTTTGGAAGTATAAATCTGATGATATATATATATTTTTTAACAAACCAGCATCTCATATTGGATAGACTGTTTCTCGTTGTTCTTGCTATAAGAGGAAAATTATCATCCTTCCAACTAGTACATTGGGCTTTTGCACTATGAAAATACATAAATGGTGGTGACATGAATTCATTCATGGACAGGGTGCAGACTCACCATGTCTACCATATAACACTGCAGACTCTCACTGTTTTCACTGCTGACCTACTTCTATAATCAGAACATTTGTTACTTCTGCTTAACTTTGGCTTTCAAACTGAGAGTGGGCCGAAAAGAGACAGAGCACCCTCTTAGTTTGCATATTTTTATAAACTGAAAGCCAGAGATATACTAAGTGTATACAAAACCACCAATCAGTGTATTATTTTTCAGCATTCTTAATGTTTCACAACTGATACTCATACTTAAATAAAACCAATCATTTAATGACTCCTAACTAATGCTAAAAACTGATTTAGCTAGGTCGGGGTCAGCAGGGGGTCCATTCTATGTCATTTCCTTTTTTATGGGTCATTTCCTTTTTCATGGTCATTTTCTGGAAAACATACTAAAGTACATTAGAATCAATAATAAAAGACTATACCAAACTACTTAAGGTATTATTTTCAAGAATTTTATCCTTTTAATGAGGATTTTTTTTCACCCTGAATTTTTTTATTTACATCCAAATATCAAAATTAATTGCAATTCAGGAATTAAAAACATGCTTATCGTAGAAAATGTGTGTTCAAGACATTGTATGTACGTACGAATTGCATTCTACAACAAAAAATGAATGCCATTTCATTTACCCTTGTGGGTTCTAGACCTTTCAAAATTCCTTATTATTTATATTCTGTTTTTGATATTGTTCATGTATAAAACTTGGAATACACTACATGACTTTTGCCTCGATTTGCAGTCTGGACGAGTCAGTGCTACTGTAGCTGCAAAAATTCAGAGCCAGTGTGCAAATATTAAAATCTGTTCTGATTTTAAAAGTCATGTAGTCTATTCCAGCTTTTGGTCTCTTTGTTTATTTTGTATCTATTCAGTGTTACAGAAACTTGATTTGACATTTACATACTCCGTGACACTCGTCGTGTTTGTATATAGTTGCCACAACTCTGGCTAAACCCATGGATCTCTTTAATTGCACTCATAAATTAGCCTCATAATGATATCTGAGCACAAAAAAAGGTTCAGCATTTCCGTCTTACCTTTGCACTGCAATGGCTTGATGGTGGGTGTAACGGGTGCCCGTTCGCGGGTGTAGAAGAAAGTGACCCGGCACAGCTACATGACTGGATTTAATGACCACGCAAAAGGCACGGATGAGAATAAAAAGGCCCAGACACACTATAGCCATGCCAATGAGAACAATGTACATATACATAGTCATAAAGAGCACCAGGCCTGCCACCAAAAGCAAGATCCCCAATGAAACTTGCCATCTGTTCTGGAAGGACATGTTGTTTCTTCTAGCTACGCCATCACTAGTAGGCACGTTGTTTTCCGCCCTTGTAACACCACACATATCACTGTGCATGTGTGTATGAGAGTCTGGGTATGTGCTTAAAGTTGTGTTGCGCAGAGCACAGCACAAAGGTCAGTCCAGCCCCGGTGTCAGTTCATATCCTTGCAGATCCAACAAAGAGATCACAGACCATCCTACACACAAAGCAGCACGAATGAGTTAACATTATACTTGCACCCAAGCCAGAAATTTGTTTTTTTTTAACATATTAAAACAGCATGCTTCAATATAAATTCAAATTCTCATAGATATCTAATAAATAAATTAAGCTGCATGTGGTAACATCTAAATAAACTGTTCAGAAGTCAGAAATACATATTAATATGACATAAACAAAATGACTACATTAGTTGCACTAAAAAAGTAAAGTTTAAAGTTTAAATGAGGCAAAAATAGGTCTTTAAGGTAAGACTTGAATTATTACAATGTAACGCATGAATGTATCAACCTAACACCGTCTTATCCATATTAAATACAATAAATAAATGGAATTCAAATGCCGTTACAATTATTATAGTCAAATATTATTTAACATTGTGATTGAATATAGGCTATATATTTTTCACATGTAACAAAAATCAGAACTACAGAGTTTTTCGTGCTATTCATGTCTTCATTATAAATGTATTACCTTGTCGGGTTGACGCAGTCCGACGTGCGTTTGTTTTGATAATGAAGTTGAACATCAGTGGATGGGTTTAAGCGTTTCTTCTAATGAAGGGTCTTCAACGCATCTGTCCGCAAGTACTGAACACGCGTCTAGCGCCGCTTATTTCATTATAATCATTTCCAGCAAGCTCTTCACTTTACCACGGAAATCACGACTCGGTCAGTCGTTTCCTTTGAGAATCCTTATGGAGTCAGATTCTTCCCACAGCCATCGGTGTCGGTAGATCTGTTTGAGTCTCTGTGGTATTTAAACGTGAAGAGGAAGCGGGAGAGTTTATGGGCGGAGGTTGATGCCACTTCAGAGCGACGACCGATCCGTTAATGAATCGTTCTTTTGAAGTGAATCTTTTCGATGATTCGGGTGAGTCGGTTCACTACAGCGGTCCAAGAACGGATGATTTGGCTGCTAGGGCATAAAGTTACAGAACTTGATATTATTACGGTTTAATTTTTTTGATTTCTACTGACAAACTTTTTCAAACAGGCTATAAGAAAAAAAAATCTGATTATGTTTGTACACTACTCTAATAATGTGTAGAAAAATGATACTGTCAACAAATTAAATATACTTTAGATAATGTTAGAAAAAATGTTTGTGCCTTAGCACAGTTTTGTCTATAAAATGAAACTTATCTAGTTATTGACGTTGTCTTGATGCTTAATGTTTTACTCAGACGGGAGATGAAATGATATAGCTGCATTAGTTGGGCTGTTGTTCACTGAAAAGTGGTCGTCATTCACTCGATGACGTGTTACGCTGTGACGTAAAAGAATCGCTGAATCTGTTTTGAACTGTTTTTCAAGTGTTCGAAAGAACCGAGTCGCGGAAATGAGTCTGATTTCCCATCGCTTGTCAGTAAGGAAATAAATAACCCAGTCGTGGCTGGGCGTGGAAGAGCCGTGGAACTCGAGTTCAGAGATTCCTGATACAATACACAGCTTTATTCAATGCACACAAGCCAACAAAAGCTCTTTTTATGATAAAACTGATAAAGCCACACTGTGCTGCCACAACATTATAGCCAATAGTTAGAACAGCGGCGTAGGTCTCATTTGAACAGTTTAATAAGTTAATGTAAAAACAAACAAGTTCTTAGACTTTTTTTTTTTTTTTTTATAACTTGTCTATTCTGCTATTTTCAGCGGGATATTGGTGTTGTTTATCATGATTACAACTTGGGAATGATCTGAATCTTTACTACTTTAAATGGCATATGTTATGCATAGCCTATATTTATCAGTTTAAATCAGTTTATGCTGTACAGCCAAGCTGTAGCATTTGGCCTACAGATACTGTATTTTGTAGAATTAAAAACTGACATAAATACTAGCTGTTGAGGTATATATGAGAGACAGTGTGAGACATTCTGTCATTCATTGTAAGATGATTTCCACCTCCCACAGGTAATCATATGGTGTTTGCCTTTCATACCACATCAAAAAAAAAAGAAAAGTGTAAGTCTGGTGTATCCTTCAGTTAGTTGTTTAAATTAAAAAAAAAAAAAAAAAAGATGTACATCACCTCAAATAAACATCTAGCATGCAGTCAGAACTGATGTAAATAGCCCTCTGATTATTCATCAGTTCAAAGAAAACACACAGAATATGTACAAATTGTAGAGAATACCCAGAAGTGCCCTTGTTAAAAGATGAATATCATTGTAATGGATGAGTCAGAGGAAGCAGTGGCTATGAATGTAATGTTTATAGTGTTCCAAACAATATTAACAGAGCATTAGTTCATCATTAAACTCAGTAATGCTGTGTGGTTTTCTCAGCAGAGTTGTGCTCCCATTATCAGGCACCACAATATGTGCTTTATGCATAAATCATTTCTCTGGCCAGATCTCTACAGTGAACTGACCATACGGTTTTTGAGTCAAAACTGTGTGCTCATATGCCATGAAAATATTCTTTATATTAAATAATATTTTGCCCTGAGAGTCTAAAAAATGGATAAATATACAAATAAAACACTTTTCGTTGTCAATAATCAAACCTGTTGTCTGATATATATATATTTTTTTTTCAAAAGTGTTAGAATATCATGCAAATTACAGTGGACAAATGCATTTAAGTGCAATGGTTAGTTAAAAGGAGGTACAGTAAATGCATTTTTGATTTTGAATGTTTTGGACAATTGTATGAATTGTCTATGATTTTGAATTGTGAATATTTAATTGTAATTAAATATTAGTAATATTTATTAATAATAAACGACAAAAGTAAATGTGCCTTTTCTGAAAATAAAATATTCAATTTAAATATAATAATATTATGTAAAATTTATGAATTTAATTATAATTTATTTTATTTATTGTGGTTCACTAGCTTTGACAGAGCTGAATATGCTCCCATATGCAGAAGCTATTTTCTCACATTCAAGCACTATAGAATATAGGATTTGTGTGATCAGTTATTCAGATTACGGTATGCCTAACTAAAATAAAAGCCTCCTCTTTTTAAAAAAAAAAAAAAAAAAGCATTGCATTATGTTTAATGAGATATTAACCACTTATTTCAAATAGCTTACTTACAGATTTTATATTTATAATGCATTTTATTTGAGAAAAAGCATGGTATTGTACATTTCTTTCTGAATAAGGCTGTAAACACATGGTTAAGACGAGAACCATCTCAAGAGGCACAAAACACCCCGTCGACTGGATGAGCTGTGGATTATCAATGCCTGTTTTGAAGCTTCATCAACACTTGTTTGCGAATACTTTAGGGTGGGTATTCAGCTCCTTGGTTTGAGTCTCAAGAGATGAACGTGGCTCAGATGTCACACTTCGAAACTGATCTCCCGTGAGCGTCCAAACAGAGGTTCAGTGAGCAGCTGTGTGTCTGAGTAGCTGCGTCTCAGGTGCGTGGAGCTCCTAGTGGTTTTGATGGCCACCTCATAAGGTGGTGGAGGTTCCATGTCCCAGTGAGGTGGCCGAACCCGACTGGTAGGGCTAAAACAGGTTGGCTCCATCGGGGGATAGTCCAAATCTTCACCATATACACCTCGCCTTTGTAAAGTCCTACAAAACACAATCACTCATTATTATTAATAAGTGTACTGGGCGTAGGGAATTGGAACATGAATGTAAGGTGGTATATGCTGTTTATCAACACTAGAGGGCCTTTCAGTATCAGATAACAGCACAGAGGAGCAGTAACTGTTCTTAGACTTCTCCTCTAAGTGATTTTTAATGACATCTGATGGTGAGAGAGGGGGAAAGGAAAGAGAGATGGCGTAAATCCGGAGGGATTTGGGTTATGAGTGGAAAAGTAAAATTATCTCCATTTTTGCTCCTGTCTATTGAAATCAAATGAAAAAGCTGCATGAAAATGTATGCATTTGTTTTGTGTGGGCCGCTTTTTTGGAGAATTAACTAGAGGAGCATTTACACATTTTCAAGGCTGCTCTTTTTTATGGTAGATCAGGTTTACTGTTTTATTTTATGTTGAAAATATGTTGAAAATGTTACATTTATTCAAATTATTTTTAATGTAATGTATAACATGGCATTATATAACCTATGATAAAATGTGAGATGTAGGAGTTTGAGAGAGATTCTTGGATTTATGAGTGTTGAAATAAGAACAATATACAACACTGAGGTGAGATATTTTGTCAAAATTGTATATAGAAAGAGAGAGTAGAATTACTCATGAAACTGCAATTTTATATATATATATATGTACAAATATGTAAAATATATCACATAAAATACATATAGATTTTAAAACGTGCAATATAAAAATCAAATTACATATAAAATTGCAGTTTCATGAGTAATTCTACTATATATAGTAGAATTACTCATGAAATATATATAATTACTTTAAAATACATAAAAATACATTTAAAATTTTAAAAAGTGCAGTATAAAAAGTACAAAATACATATAAAATTGCAATTTTATGAGTAATTCTACTATATATAGTAGAATTATTCATGATATATATATATATATATATATATATATATATATATATATATATATATAATTACTTTAAAGTACATAAAAATACATTTAAAATTTAAAAAGTACAATATAAAAAGTAAAAGGTACGTATAAAATTGTAATTTCACAATTTTCATAATTCTACTATCTGCCTATGTGTTTATCATCATGTATATGAAATATATCTTGAAATTGCAATTTTAGGTGCTTGAGTATATGTGAGTGCCCATTTATGGATACTAAAATAACACAAAACGTTATTTTTTGTGTGTTACTGAGGAGAGTTTGAGGGTCGAGTCCCTCTGCTAATAACTCTAGATTGATCCTGACTGCTTATACTCTATATATAGCCTAATGCACTTTTGGATGGAAACTCCACTATGGCTCAACTCCAAATTGCTCAGACTGTGATTTTATCTTCTGTACCTTTATTTCATCTTATCAGAATCATCAGCGCAGACGTTTATAGTTAATTTATGATGTGATTCCCCACTTACCCGTGCAGAAAGACGGTCTGGGACTCGGGGAAGTGGTTTCCGGGCGGTGGGGTGAACAGGGCTTGACTGTAGTCGTGGCTGTACTCTTCATTATAAGGCACCGGGTTTCTCTTGCCGTTCATCGCCCAGAAGAGCCCTAATATGAGCATCACCGCCCCGAGCACCACACAGCACATGCTGAACGCCTGCAGTCGACTTTGATTAGAAGTTAGAAAAGCGGAGGAGCCACCGGTGACTATTAAAAATACTCCAATAAAAATAGCGCCATGATGTAGTGAAGGCATAATGTAAATTCATAACATTGATCTATCTGGAAAGTTCCGCGCGCATCGTCCAGCTTCAAGATGATATCGAGACTCCAGGGTGAATCAAGTTCCTCAAACGGAGACTTGTCTGCATTGGTTCACTTCTAAAGGAAATTGCATATCCTGTGCGCATTTTATGACTGATAATATCTTCATGTTACCCAATGTCCTACTTTACGCACTTGTAGTAAAAAAAAAGTGCATTACACAAATGTAACACGCACTCTATCGCAGCGGTGATTCGCTGTTCACGCGCATCAGGTTTAGTCCATGCAGTCAAATGAGCGCAGCTGCTTTGCTGTCGAACTCCTCTATCATTATAAGAGCATCATTAGAGTTCATGCCCCACCCCAGAGCCGTCTGTAGGCCAGATGGTTATTGGCATGAATTTGAAAATGATTCCCAACAAGAAGACGTATAAAGAGTAAAAAAAAGATTTTTGATATTTTTTTTACTAGTGGGTGCAGGACACTATAGTTCATTTAAGTGAGGATAGCAAAATAAAGTAAACTGTTACAGCCTACCCAAAAATTCTTCATACAGTGCACTATATTAGTAAATCTGATTTAAAAAAAACTGGGACCAAAAATTTGATTTGACACTTTGACCTGATCATGTTTGTTGCATACCTTTCTATCAAAGTTATCTGAGATTATCAAGATGAATTTGTTCTGACACAGTTTAACTCTTGAGTTCTTATGTTTTATTACCATTTTCTGAACTATAGCTAATAAACAGTGGTAATGTGAGAAATGCTGAATGTGAATGTGTGAATATTTTTTGCTTTGACTGTAGTATCTTTGTTGTACATGGTGATCCCTAACCTTTTTAAAACAGATTTCCCCCAAGATATGGATAAGTCTGAATGAAAATACAGTTGATAAATACATTTGTAGTAGCCTTTGTGAACCGTTATAAACTGGTTAACCCTTCATGAGCTGCTCAGTCTTGTTGTCAAAAATGTAAAAAGCATATTGCTCACAAATTTCACAGCTTTTAGAATTTTCTTTATGAGTTTATTTTATGTTTTTTAGTAAATGAAAGGGATAAAAAAAAGTGTTTGTCATCATTTACTCACCCTCAAGTTGTTCCAGTATGAGTTTCTCTCTTCTGTTGAAGACAAAATAAAATATTTTGAAGAATGTTGACTTCCATTGTATGGAAACAAATATGCTACTATATGACAGTCAGTGGCTACTGGCACCTACAAGTTCCTCAAAATATCTTCTTTTGTGTTCAGCTGAAGAAAGAAACTCATACAGGTTTGGAACGATTTGAGGATGAGTAAATGATGACAAAATTTTCATTTTTGGATTAACTAGGTCTAGCCCTTTAACGTTTGTGATGAACCTACTTGAAGAGATTTTCACATTTTGTTCTACAACATAAATTAAATTAAGCATTCACCATGGATTTTTTAAAATATGAAATTCCTAACTTGTTGCTAAATAAAATTAGTCAAGCAGGTAAACTTAACTCTCTGTGGTAGCTGTATTCCTTTTTTTTTTTAGCAGTTTACTAGCAATTACATAACACAAAACAGGTTAGTGGCTTCTAAATTCACATTTAAGGTATCACTGTGTCTAATGTAGTAGCCTATGTCAGTGGTTCCCAACCACGTTCCTGGAGGCCCCCCAACACTGCACATTTTGCATCTCTCCTTTGTCTGACACGCCCCTTTCAGGTCTTGGAGTCTCTACTAATGAGCTGATGATCTGAATCAGGTGTGTTTGATCAAGGAGACATGGAAAACATGCAGTGTTGGGGCCTCCAGGAACGTGGTTGGGAACCACTGGCCTATGTTACAGAACAAAAATGTTCCAGAAAACACATATCTTCCCCTAAGCAGTCTAGTATGGTTCCTGTTTGATTATTTTTAACCATAGAATAACGTTCTATGTAGGCTACCAAAAAATTGTTAGTCTTCCATTAATTTTAACCAGAGATAAAACCAATATGATAAAACCCTCTTATAAACCCGTATTGGAATACTCTTTTTAAACTGAAATGTATGCCCATAACTGTACTGCTCTCACTAGTCGCTTCATTTCTCAACTACTGTATGAACACATCTCACTGAGTCAATGGTGTGACGGAGTTTCTTTCTTGTGATTGGCTGAATAGACGATACGCAAGCACTGGCGTCATCTGATTTGACGCGCTACTGGCCAATCATCGCAATGTTGGGGGGCGGTGCTTAGACACCTGGTCAAGTTCCTAAACTGCATGCAAATAGTGACAAATCTTGCGCGTGCAAGTGGGGAAACTGTGCGCACGAGGAATACGAGAAATCGCATTAAATAACAGTTTATTAGGCAGTGCTAATGCATGTGGTTTTATGTTCGTCCGCTGTGAATGCAAATAAAAAGCATTTGTTAAATCAAAAGCCAGCAACAAGCTCCATGCGTTTTTAAATTGCATTGCAATAAGGCGATTCGTGATTTAAAAAAACTAGGAATGGATCCGCTGTTGTATTTGGGTGGGTTAGTTGTTTTGTTTTTGGTATGGGTTAAAGTGAAGGGCTTGGAGTACGTGATAATACACCAGAGATGGATCTTCGTTTGTCTCTTTCTGCTCCCCTTATCTGTCATCTTTGATGTGTACTATTACCTGCGCGCGTGGATCATCTTCAAGATGTGCTCAGCGCCCAAGCAGCACGACCAGCGAGTCAGAGACATACAGAGACAGGTACGTTATCTGCAAAACTTCTAGCCGAATGCTTTCATATGTTACATATTATACTTTCATTTATAACTTAATATTTCGCATGCTTCAGTATTACCAAAGTCCCTTTCAAGTATATATAGTCTTTGGTACTGCATTGATCATAATGCGTTATGCATACAAATTAGAAATACATGCGATATTAATGAATATGCATGGAAAAATGAAATGTGCAAACGGCTTGATCTATGAAGGGAGGCGGTGTCTCTTCAAAGAAATTCTGATAATAAAAAAATAATTGATGGTACAAAAAAAGTAGCGGACAGTCTCTCTGCAAGTAAAGGGGGTGGTTAAAGTAGGCGCGTGGCGAAATGTTACTGACACGCCCCCTCGTATTCGACACACCATGACAGGTGCATCAGTGTAGTTACTGTTAACTAAAATTAAAATTGTTTTCGGTAATTTTATTGTGGTTTTTGCTGAATCAATGTAAAAATGAACGTATAAACTTGATGAGACTTAGATGCAATCTGGTTTTAATAAAATGTGAGCATTTATTTTTTTCAGGTGCGAGAATGGAGAAAGGATGGAGGGAAGAAACACATGTGCACAGGTCGTCCAGGATGGCTGACTGTCTCCCTCAGGGTGGGAAAATACAAGAAGACACACAAGAACATCATGATTAACATGATGGACATTCTGGAGGTGGACACAAAACGGCAGGTGGATGTTGCTGAATATTAATTTTCAACAGTAAAATTGTTTATATCTCTTCTCCTCATTTAAAGTTAAAGGAATAGTTCACTAGAACATGCTGAACATGTACTCAGGCGGGCATCCAAGATGTAGATGAGTTTTTATTTTTTTATTTTTTTTATTGGAACAGATTTGGAGAAATTTAGCATTACATCAGTTGCTCACCAATGGATCCTCTGCAGTGAATGGGTGCCGTCAGAATGAGAGTCCAAACAGCTAATAAAAACATCACAGTAATCCACACAACTTTAGTCTATCAATTAACGACTTGTGAAGTGAAAAGCTGCATGTTTATAACAAACAGATCCATTATTATGGCATTTTAACATTCAACTGTTTAAAATCCATAATAATGCTTCCTTTTAGTGAAAAAGTCCATCCTCTGTTGTCCTCAAAATCCACCAACATATTTGTTTAGAACTGTTTTGGACTATTTTTCATTTGATCTGTGCATATTTCTCTCCTGATTCAGACAAGACTACTTTTTCACAGGGGGACAAAATAGTAAGGATAGAGGAACCAATGGTTTAAAGTTAAAAATGTCTTGATGATGGATTTGTTTTTTACAAATACGTAAATTTATACTTCTGCTTAATGGACAAGAAGTGTGGATTACTTTTCTTATTACAATTATTGTGATGTTTTTATCAGCTGTTTGGACTCTCATTCTGATGGCACCCATTCACTCCATTGGTGAGTAAATTTTATTTTTGGGTGAACTATTTGGAAAGACAAGGCTTTCATTGAAAAGTAAAAACATATGTAGATCAGAATTTTAAAAAAATTGATTTGTCATATGTAATTATTAGCATTAATACAATATAATGTGAGGAAATGTACAATTTTTATAAACAACAAATCAAACATTTCCAGGTGGTGCGTGTGGAACCCTTAGCTAACATGGGTCAGGTGACCGCTCTGCTCAACTCTATTGGCTGGACACTGCCTGTGGTGCCTGAACTTGATGACCTCACAGTAGGTAGGTTTTACGAGAGAAGCGAATAAACAAATATTGAATTATTCCTGCATAATTTACTGAATGTTTTTAGCCAAAACAACTTACTTTGCATTTGAGCATGTGGCTCTGTAGTACATTTTCTGTAAGATAGTAAATCTGAATATTAACATTTTGCAGTAAAATTTGCAGGTAAAAGTATGTGAACCTATGGATTTCTATATAATTTCAGTGACACATACACACAAAGGGTTCACTTTTCTTTTTTTTTTCTCCTGCATCTGTGTGTTAAGCCTAGTTATGCTTGTTTGTTACCAAGTCTCAGATTACAGCAAACTCTTATTTATGTGGCATCTAGGTGTATTTCAACATTTTCTATTCCGCACACAGTAAGACTTCTTTCCATTTAGATGAAGACTTTAAGTCATCTCTGACCTGTATAATCTCTCCCTTTCTTTCCGCATGCACCACAAGGGATTTGTTTAATGTCTCTGAGCACTTGCAGATATTCGCTTTCTTTAAATGGAGCATAACGTTCTCTCCTGATCAATATTATATGCCGTGTGTGGTGCATCAGAGGCTGCTTATAATTAGGTTACGGATGAGCATAGCCCCTGTTTCAATGAGGTAGATTAGATTAGGGCGGATACGGGTCCTATTGCTGAAAGTGTTTATAGATCCTAGAAAAGATCACTCATCAGCGGAGAAATGTTTTACACGGACTCTCCTTCAAATTCATTTGTAATTCTGTAGAGACACAGTACTTAGTAATAAGACATTGGAAAGGTGTTCTGTTTGTGAAGTGTTGAATGATAGGAGATATTTCTGGCCACATGTATTGATTCCTATATCTCTGAAACTGTAAGCACTGAAAGCGATCGTTTTATACAATGCCATTTCTAAAAGCTGTTTAGAGTTGTGTATCTGTAATCAAAGTTCAGTTATTTGGACTTTTGACCCTTCCTTTTTATTTCTCAGTCGGCACTAGAAGGTTGACTTTGGTGTTCCAACCTTTAGAAGCACAAATTTTTGTAGGGAGAACTATTTGTTATTTAATATAGGCCTAATGGTAAGTTAAAAAACCTATTAGTATTAAAAATTTTACTTAGAGCAGATCCCAACTAAAAGTAACCCAAACACAACATAACAGTGCATAGATTTAAAATAATCTACACATAGTGACGGAACATGCTACTTTGGCTAAAATTGGTATGCGGGTCACATGTACATGACATACAGTATGGTATTTTATAATGAGAGAATGGAATGAAATTTGAAGTGCACTATAGGATTTTAACATGTCTAATAAACATCAAAATTAGCCAAAATATATAGTGCACTTTGAATCTTGTTCCATTCTTCATTTTTTTTTTTTTTTTTTTTTTTTACAAATTGTGGAACGAATATATGAATACAGAGTTCAGGTTCAATATACTGTACAGTTTCAAAGTGTGTGCATTTCTTTGTTTATTTATTTATTTAAAGAAACTAAAACTGTGACATTAAAGACTTTTACAAAAAAAAAAAAAAAAATTTGAAACAAACGCTGTTCTGTTAAACTTTCTACAGCGCAACTTTTTTCAACATGGATAATAAAAATAAATGTTTCTTGATCAGCAAATCAGGATGGTTTCTGAAGGATCATGTGACACTGAAGACTGGAGTAATGTTGCTGAAAATTCAGCTGTGCCAGCATAGGAATATAAACATGTATTAAAATAATATTATAATATTATAATATAGTATTAAAATAGTATTAAAATGTATTAAAATAATAATAATAATAAAAAGTTAATTTAAGTTGTAATAATATTTCACATTATTATTATTATTATTATTATTATTTTAGATTTTTATTTTTTTTAATCAAATGAATGCAGCTGTGGTGAGCATAAGAGACTTTTCAAAAACATAAAAAAATAAAAAAACTTTGAACATACCTTTGAACAGTAGTGTAATATTAAATATTACATTCAGTTTATATTATAAAGGCATTTTTTGGTCATTTATTGTGATTCTCCATTAAGAAGCTGTCTCTCATGATTGTCTTATGTTGTGTTCAGGTGGGCTGGTAATGGGAACCGGCACTGAGTCTTCATCTCACATCTATGGCCTGTTTCAGCATATATGTGTGGCTTTTGAGCTGGTGTTGGCTGATGGTAGTCTGGTCCGCTGCACTGAGGTGAGGGCGTTGTTACAGATGATATGAAACAAACACAAACATAGACATGTTAAAACAAATATTTTAAAACTTGCTCACAGAAAGAAAACTCTGACCTCTTTTATGCCGTTCCCTGGTCCTGCGGTACTCTGGGGTTCCTGGTTGCGGCAGAGATCCGGATAATCCCAGCTCGCAAATGGGTGAAGCTTCGCTATGAACCTGTACGTGGCCTGGATGCTATCTGCAAGAAGTTTGCAGAGGAATCAGCCAATAAGGAGAACCAGTTTGTGGAGGGACTACAGTACTCTCAGGACGAGGCTGTGATTATGACAGGCACCATAACAGATCATGCAGAGCCTGACAAGGTGATAATGAATATCTGTAATGCAAATCAGATTGCTTTTATTTTTATTTTAATATTGGCTTAGACCATTGAGGAGCCAACTTTCCCAATTGGTCATTATAGCGTTTCATTTTCTCTCTGTTTTTCTCTGTCTTTTAGACCAACTGTATAGGTTACTATTACAAGCCGTGGTTCTTTCGGCATGTGGAGGGTTTCCTGAAGCAGAACCGTGTTGCAGTGGAGTACATTCCTCTCCGGCACTATTACCACAGACACACCCGCAGCATCTTCTGGGAATTACAAGTAAATTTCTCTGGAAAATGTCACTCAACAGCACGATTACCAAATTATCTTCTTATTTTTTCATATTTTGTCTTTTTGTTTTTTTGAAGAAATAACAGTTACAGTGATTTTTAGTGGCTGTATAAAGTCATTTTGTCTCAAGTTCACATAGTTGTCCTAGCAGATTAACTGCAGGTTTAGAGAATCACATTAAAGGGATAGTTCACCCAAAAATGAAAATTCTGTCTTTAATTATTCACCCTTCATGTTGTTCCAAACCCGTAAGACCTTTGTTCATCTTCAGAACACAAATTAAGATATTTTTGATGAAATTCGAGAGCTCTCTGACCCTGCATAGACAGCAATGCAACTGACACATTCAAGGCCCAGAAAGGTAGTAAGGATATTGTGAAAATAGTCCATGTGACATCAAAAGAAGAAATTGTTGAATAAAGTTGTTATTTTTTGTTTCTTTGTGCACAAAAATATTCTCGTAGCTTCATAAAATTACGGTTGAACCACTGATGTCACATGGACTATTTTAATGATGTCCTTACTACCTTTCTGGGCCTTTAACATGGTAGTTGTGTTGCTGTCTATGCAGGGTCAGAAAGCTCTCGGATTTCTTTAAAATATATCTTAATTTGTGTTGCGAAGGTGAACAAAGGTCTTACAGGTTTGGAATGACATGAGGGTGAGAAATTAATTACAGCATTTTCATTTTGGGTGAACTATCCCTTTAACTTGATTCACAGCAATTCCTCATTTTACACAACATACACCACCATTTAAAAGTTTGGGGTTATATGATTTTTAATGTTTCTGAAAGTCTCTTATGCTTACCAAGGCTGCGTTTATTTGATCAAAAATACAGTAAACACAGTAATATTGTGAAATATATGTTACAGTTTAAAATGACTGTTTTTTTTTTTTTAAAATTTAGTATATTTTAAAATGTAATTTATTCCTGTGATGGCAGAGCTGATATTTTTAAATACATTTTTTTCTGGATTCTTCGATGAGTAGAAAGTTCAAAAGAGCTGCATTTTTTTTTTGAAACAGAAATCCTTTGTAATATTATAAATGGTTTTACTGTCACTTTTGATCAATTTAACAAACTTCTGAATGGTAGTGTATCTTATTGTTTTATCATTTAAAACTTAACAAACTTTTGTTTTGAAATGTTTAAATACTTCTAAATACTTTTTGGGACCGCTCTATATGTACCTGTACATATATTATAATTTTTGCATTCATTATTCTAAATTTTCAGAATTGTCTTTATTATTTCTTTATCGATTTTATTTTTCAACGAGTATCCTATAATACAACCATTTTATTTATTCTAGTCCACTGTAATGTGAGGAGTTTAGTATTCGATAATGATCTCCACAGTTATGCTAACATTTTTCTGTACGATTAGTGGTGTATTATGATTGTATCTCTAGGGATTGTATCTTATATTATTAATATCTGACTTTTATTGAGAAAGCCTGTTGCAAGTTTTAACTTTCAATTTGGCCTTTGGTTTGTGGTGTACACTTAATGTATCAAGAGTTTGCGACACTTAGTCAGACATGCATTTCTTCCTCTGAGGTTCTAATAGCTATAGCATTCTTCGCTTGTCCCATAATGCATAGTTGTAGGGAAAACTATTATCCTTCTCTTCCATCTTAATCAAGCAACGTTTCTCTCTCTCTCTCTCTTAACCCTTCTCTTTGACTCTCAAACATACTCGCACACAGTTTCAATGCATTATATCCACTAAAGCCGTCCATTAGCTACAGGAAGTGTGCGTTGTCTGTTGAGTGGCAGCACTAGTCTAACATTATTCAATAAATTATGCAGCTAAAACTAAGATGGACAAGATCAGGAGGAGTGTCTTTGACTGTAAAACATGACTTTTCTGAACATGAAAGACTGTATACACATATACTTACATTTGCTAACAGCACTTCCTTTAATAACTGAACATATTGATCGGTCATTTCTTTTCTGTCGTCTTATTCTATAATCTTGTTTTACTTTACTATTCCATCTTATTTCCATTCATCATTCCTTGTCTGTTTTTCAGGACATCATTCCGTTTGGGAATAACCCGTTGTTCAGGTATGTGTTTGGCTGGATGGTTCCTCCTAAGATCTCTCTGCTGAAGCTCACTCAGGGAGAGACCATCCGCAAACTGTACGAGCAGCACCACGTGGTGCAGGACATGCTGATCCCCATGAAGCACATCAAGACCGCCATCCTGCGCTTCCATGAGGACATACATGTGAGACATCCAAACACACTCACAAATATACACACATTAGGTGAGAACCGATAGCTAATATTATACATTTCTATTTAAAAATAAATAAATAATATATTTATTAATTATTACTAAATTATTTCAAAACATATGAAGCTTCAATAAGGAATTGTAGATTAATTTCAAGTGAAAGCAGGCATCAAAATATCTTTTACTGTAGAACAAAATGTGGCAGTCTGTTCCAGTAATGTTCACCACAGACCTTATTTTACTCAAAAATCGAAAGCTGCTATTCTGAAAACCCATTAGAAATTCTTGAGGGAACACATGACTTGAAAAGCTAACTCTCTTCCAGGTTTTATGTCTACAAACTTAACAGCTCTAGAGCAGCCAAATCAGAACAATGTCTATGATGGAAAAAAGAGCCAATATTACCAATATACACTGCCGTTCAAAAGTTTGGGATCAGTAAGATTTTAATGTTTTTTAATAGGTTCTCTTATGCTCATCAAGGTTGTATTTATTTGATCAAAAATACAGAAAAACAGTAATATTGTTAAATATTATTGCAATTTCTAACATTGGTTCTAATATACTTTAAATATAATGTATTTCTGAGACACAGTGCTGAATTTTCATCAGCATCGTTACTCCATGATCCTTCAGAAATCATTCTAATATGATGATTTGATGATTGAAACTGTTTTGCTGCTTAATATTTTTTGGAACCTGTGATACTTATTTCTTTGATTCTTTGAAGAATAAAAAGTTAAAAAGAACAGCATTTATTCAACATAGAAATCTTTTCAAACAATATTAATAATATAAGTCTTTGCTATCACCTTTTATCCATTTAACACATCCTTGCTGAATAAAAGTATTAATTTCTTTAAAAAGAAGGAAATAATTGACTGACCCCAAACTTTTGAATAGTAGTGTAAATTGTAACACAGAATTTCTATTTTGAATAAACACTGTTCTTTTTAAATTTTTATTTATCTAAGAATCCTGAAAAAAGTATCACAGGTCCCAAAAATATTAAGCAGCACGACTGTTTCCAACATTGACTATAAATCAGCATGTTAGAATGATTTCTGAAGCATCATGTGACACTGAAGACTGGAGTAATGATGCTGAAAATTCAGCTTCACGGGAATAAATTATATTTTGAAGTATATTAAAGTAGAAAACTGTTATTCCAAATGCAATAATATTTCACAAAATTAGTTTTTTTTCTGTATTTTTGATCAAATAGATACAGCCTCGATGAGCATTAGAAACTTCTTAAGAAAACATTAGTTTTATTCAGCAAGGAGGTGTTAAATTGATCAAAATTGACAGCAAAGACATTAATAATGTTACAATATATTCTATTTTAAATAAATGCTATTCTTTTGAACTGTCTATTTATCAAGAAATCCTGAAAAACGTATCATGGTTTCCACAAAAAAAAAAAAAAAAATGTAAGCAGCACAACTGTTAAATAAAAATAATAAATGTTTCTTGAGCACCAAATAAGCATATTTAAATGATTTAGAAAGATGATGTAACACTGAAGACTTAAATTGTTTTAAATTCTAATGATATTTCACAATATTATTTAGTTATCACATTTTAAAAAATGTATTGTACCAACCCCAAATTTTGAATGGTAGTATATGATAAAAAAAAAAAAAGTGATTGGATTCAAACTGATTGGCTGTACTACATTTAGTGCATTGATTTGTTGATGGTTATGTGTGTGTTGTAGGTGTATCCTCTGTGGCTTTGTCCCTTCGTGCTGCCCAACCAGCCAGGAATGGTGCATCCTAAAGGAGATGAAGATGAAATGTATGTTGATATCGGAGCGTATGGGGAGCCCAGAGTCAAACACTTTGAGGCCAGATCATCCACACGACAGCTGGAGAAGTTTGTCAGAGATGTTCATGGGTCAGTTAGGCCTGCCACTTTTCACCTTTCCATTGTTTGGTAGAACTGCGTCAATAAAAATTAGGCCAAAGTTCAACAACCAGTTCATATAAAGCGGTAAAATTCTCTGTGAAAAAGGTCTTTAAAATGTAAATGTTGAAGTAATACTGTAGCGTATTGTATAACACAAGTCCTTCCTTCCACCTCTAGATTCCAGATGCTGTATGCTGATGTATACATGGAACGACAGGAATTCTGGGAAATGTTCGATGGCACATTGTATCATAAACTCAGAAAGCAACTCAACTGTGAAGATGCATTTCCTGAAGTCTATGATAAAATCTGCAAGACTGCAAGACATTGAATCCAGCCAAACCTGAAAGGTGTGACCAGTAGATCAGCTTAAAATAAACTGTACTACCCTTTTTTTTAAAGTAAATTAGCATATTGGGAGAAATACTCTTATTTCATGAAGGAGCACCAGCTAAATTTTCAACCCCCTTGTCATATGTCTATGTTTAAGACAAAAAAGTAAAGGCCCTTATTATTCCTAAGATTTAAAACATGCTTAGATTCATTAAAATAATATATACTGCTTAACAGACAGTTTATGCACATTTAAATTTGAATAAACTATAAATTTAACTATTTTAGAGTACTTTGTATAATGATCTGTTAAGCATTATATAATTTATTTAATTTTTTTAATAAAAGAGTTACCAATGATTATTTTCAAAAATAATATTTGAGAAGATATTTTCTATTTTCCTACATTGTGAATGTTACCTACCTCAACACTAAATGTCTAAATATCCAACATAGTGATTTATTTTTGAGGTGTGTTCAAAGAGATATTTTATCTACTGAAATCATTAGAGCACTTCTTTATATGTGACCCTGGGCCACAAAACCAGTCATTTATAGATTTATACATTTACAGTCATTTATACGCCATCTGAAAGCTGAATAAATAAGCTTCCCATTGATGTATGGTTTGTTAGGATAGGACAATATTTGGCCGAGATACAACTATTTGAAAAATCTGGAATCTGAGGATGCAAAAAAATCTAAATATTGAGAAAATCGCCTTTAAAGTTGTCCAAATGAAGTCCTTAGCAATGCATATTACTAATCAAAAATTAAGTTTTGATATATTTACAGTAGGAAATTTACAAAATATCTTCATGGAACATGATCTTTACTTCTTGTCCTAATGATTTTTGGCATAAAAGAAAAATCAATAATTTTGACCCATGCAATGTATTTTTGGCTATTGCTACAAATATATCCCAGCGACTTAAGACTGGTTTTGTGGTCCAGGGTCACATATAATCCTGGCATGGTTTGTGAATGTATTAAGTATTTATTTTAGACCCAATATGTACCACTTTTTATTATAAAGCACATATACAGTATTTCTGCAAAATACTAATTTTAGGTCTATGAACAAAACAATAACAATATTTGTATTTGTGACCTTCTGAACTTGTTTTTGCCCTTTTATACTGTGTTCACGATATATTTCTGTATTTGTATTTTCAGTGTACTGAAATTGTATGGATGTCACATAGGCTAGTTAGCAGTCTCAACATACCCATTAAAATGAACAATTTAACTCATCTACAGTCTGCTGTGCTGTCAATAACAGTGAATTTGGCTGGTCATATTCAGTGAACTTCTAATAATGGAGCTTTTGGAGAGTTTTCCTGCTTTTTATGGTGGTGCCTAATGTATATTGGTTGGGTTGAGTGGATTTATGGCTGAGGAACATATGCTATAGAAAACAATCATCCATCTGCTCCAGATGAACAGCTCCTAGTCTCTCCCTGTAACGTGATGCCAGCACATTATGATTATACCTTGTTCAGCAGTCATCTCCTTGTCATATTAATTGACATCCTTGCTTCAAGAGAACATTTTTCTCTTTTTAGTTTTCTCTTTTTGGGAACATTATTAAAAATCTTAACTAATATATATTATCAATCATCAAACTGTACAAATGATGGAAAATATTCTTTCTTAAAATACACACACACACACACACACACACACACACACACAGACACAGACACAGAGTTAAATGACTAGCTTTTGTAAACATAAATTTACAGATTATTGAGACTCAATGGACCGCTGGCCTTGTCTCCCTCTAGTGACTGATTTATGCATTCACATCTTTTCTTTCTGGTCCCACATATATCTGTAAAATTGTCAGGTTTCTGCTGCATAAAATTGGGCTATTTTATAGGAACAGGAACATTTGACTTCTGTCTCTTTTCCATAAACCTGCCAAAGCTTCTCCATAGACAACAGAGAGATTTGTGTATTACCTAGATAATATACAAGGTTTCTTTTCTATTATACACACATTTAAACACACAAACCCACTCACAAATGTTTACTTGAAGTTCTTAGTGTTTTTAGGAATCACTGATGTTGTTCTCCTTCAGTTGCACATAGTAATTGCTGTAATCTTATGCCCTGAACAATTGTTCATCAAAGCAGTGAGACAACAGTGAAGAAAGCACCCAAGAGACTTAACCTGTCCTTTGCTCATTCACACCCATTAAATACAAACCAGTGATATGTTGAGCACTAATTAATCCATGAGTTTGAACATGCCCTATATAGGAACATAATTTTCTTAAATATATACATGCATGTGTGTATTTATTTATATACAGGTGCATCTCAATAAATTAGAATGTCTTGGAAAAGTTCATTTATTTCAGTAATTCAACTCAAATTGTGAAACTCGTGTATTAAATTCAATGCACACAGACTGAAGTAGTTTAAGTCTTTGGTTCTTTTAATTGTGATGATTTTGGCTCACATTTAACAAAATCCCACCAATTCACTATCTCAACAAATTAGAATACTTCATAAGACCAATAAAAAAAAAATTTTTAGTGAATTGTTGGCCTTCTGGAAAGTATGTTCATTTACTGTATATGTACTCAATACTTGGTAGGGGCTCCTTTTGCTTTAATTACTGCCTCAATTCGGCGTTTGTGGCACTGCTGAGGTGGTATGGAAGTCAAGGTTTCTTTGACAGTGGCCTTCAGCTCATCTGCATTTTTTGTTCTCTTGTTTCTCATTTTCCTCTTGACAATACCCCATAGATTCTTTATGGGGTTCAGGTCTGGTGAGTTTGCTGGCCAGTCAAGCACACCAACACCATGGTCATTTAACCAACTTTTGGTGCTTTTGGCAGTGTGGGCAGGTGCCAAATCCTGCTGGAAAATTAAATGAGCATCTTTAAAAAGCTGGTCGGCAGAAGGAAGCACGAAGTGCTCCAAAATTTCTTGGTAAACGGGTGCAGTGACTTTGGTTTTCAAAAAACACAATGGACCAACACCAGCAGATGACATTGCACCCCAAATCATCACAGACTGTGGAAACTTAACACTGGACTTCAAGCAACTTGGGCTATGAGCTTCTCCACCCTTCCTCCAGACTCTAGGACCTTGGTTTCCAAATGAAATACAAAACTTGCTCTCATCTGAAAAGAGGACTTTGGACCACTGGGCAACAGTCCAGTTCTTCTTCTCCTTAGCCCAGGTAAGATGCCTCTGACGTTGTCTGTGGTTCAGGAGTGGCTTAACAAGAGGAATATGACAACTGTAGCCAAATTCCTTGACACGTCTGTGTGTGGTGACTCTTGATGCCTTGACCCCAGCCTCAGTCCATTCCTTGTGAAGTTCACCCAAATTCTTGAATCGATTTTGCTTGACAATCCTCATAAGGCTGCGGTTCTCTCGGTTGGTTGTGCATCTTTTTCTTCCACACTTTTTCCTTCCACTCAACTTTCTGTTAACATGCTTGGATACAGCACTCTTTGAACAGCCAGCTTATTTGGCAATGAATGTTTGTGGCTTACCCTCCAAGTGAAGGGTGTCAATGATTGTCTTCTGGACAACTGTCAGATCAGCAGTCTTCCCCATGATTGTGTAGCCTAGTGAACCAAACTGAGAGACCATTTTGAAGGCTCAGGAAACCTTTGCAGGTGTTTTGAGTTGATTAGCTGATTGGCATGTCACCATATTCTAATTTGTTGAGATAGCGAATTGGTGGGTTTTTGTTAAATGTGAGCCAAAATCATCACAATTAAAAGAACCAAAGACTTAAACTACTTCAGTCTGTGTGCATTGAATTTATTTAATACACGAGTTTCACAATTTGAGTTGATTTACTGAAATAAATTAACTTTTCCACGACATTCTAATTTATTGAGATGCACCTGTATACATAATAAATATATACACAGTACACAGATATATTTTGTGAACAAAAACATTTATTTTGGATGTAATTAATCACAATTAATTGTTTGACAGCACTAATATATATATATATATATATATATATATATATATATATACACATCAAATTTTATACCAAACCAAATTTTATTCAGACACCTTCAACATTTCTCACATTTTCACAGTTCATTCACTATAGTTTAGAAAATGGTAATAAAATATGACACGAACTCACAGTTAAACTGTCAGAACAAATTCATCTTGATAATGTCAGATAACTTTGATAGAAATGTATATAACAAAACATGGTCAGATCAAAGTGTCAAATCAAATTTTTATCAATTTTACTGGTAGTCCACCGTATGAAGAATTTTTGGGTATAATATGTCACAGTTTACTTTATTTTGCTATCTTCACTTATATAAATTAACTATAGTGTCCTGCACCCACTAGTAAAAAAATATCAAAAATTATATATGGTGTCTGAATAATAATTACATTATTATTATCATTAGTAGTTACTGCAATAGAAGTAGTAGTAAACAAATAACACTAGTGTTTTTTGATCAAATTTGGGACGCAGGTAAAAAGTGTCTTTCTTGGTCAATTTAATTTAGGCCTTTCGTTCTACTTTATCTATTATTATTATTATTATTGGTCTTATGTTCTGTATTTTATGGGTGGGAATAAATATTACAGATTCGGTTAAGGTGTGTTAGGATTAGGTTATATGCATTTATAAGTAGCTGAATATAAAAAAATACATTTTTTTTTGTTCCCCATTTAAATACTTAAACGGTTCAACGTGTGTGTGTGTGTGTGTGTTTGTAAATGTACAAGAAACACATTTTCCATTCATCAATAATTACCATAATCAAGAAAACCCGTCTACACAAACCACGCCCACCAAACCACCCCGACCACTTTGAATGCCGAGTGCGAATAAGCCCCGCCCACCGAGAGTTACTGCGGCTGCATACCGATTCCTCTTTAATCGTACATTTATGGTGTTGCTACCGGCTGTGACGCGCAACCGGCCACCGACGATTGACATAGTCACGGGTGATCGTCCGGTAAGTAGATCGACATCATGTAGCGGTAATGTTATCCAGTCTTTAATAACCCAGGTGTAGCTTTCACATGACGACACAGAAGTGACGTGCTACAAAACCTTGTCTGTCTTGTACTGTAAATTGGTGCCAATTCAAATAGCAAAGCATTTTCTTCTTTTGGAGAGAGTCGCGGTGCTTAATCGGAAGCTTTTGAGGTTTGGACACCATGGCTGTATCTCAACAACTAGTGAGCTCCCTGTATAGACAGCACTAAGGCTATATGCGGATTTATAGGCGCGTGCGTACTCAGAAGAAGCCCGGAAGCGAGTTAGTATTTTAGCACTTCCGGTTCCATCGTCAATGGGTTTTTTGAATGGGATTTTGGTTAAATCCCTTAAATAAGGTCTGTGGTTCACACAGGCTCAAGATACTTTCACGTTTTATTCTACGACATAAAACACAGCAGTTACACCCCACTCGTGATTTTTTTAAACTGTTATGTTTCGTAAAAAAGACGGTTGCTAACAAGTTGCTAAATGGGACTACAGGCGGAGACATTCAACGTCATCATTACGCCGAACAGTTTATCAATTTACAGTATTTTCCAATCGTAGTATTATTTGTAATACAATTAATTGTAGAATAACCAATGAATAGTTTCCCGCATTTTATATTGTTGTTCTACAGTTTTTTTGTTGTTGTTTTTTTGCCCTGAAACGCAACACAAGTCTTCGGAGGGAAGATGCTCGTTTTCTCGGAGACTCTGTGTTCGTACCATAAGGTAAACTCATATTACGATTATTTTATCGTAAACACCACATTTACCGGCTTACTCATGGTGAAAGTGAAATTTTAATGACGCATAGTGCTTAAAGCCACGTTAAAATTAAATGTTTACGGCCACATGAAGCTGTTAGAAAACATATCGATTGAGGATTTCCTAGAAACAAGGATAAAATAACATTTTGTGTACAAATCTTAACAAAACGATAGCTGAAATGTGGTACTTTATTCACTAAAATAAGTTTAATCTTACCATATCCCAAAACTCGCTCACTCTGCTGTTATTTAAATGCACTAGAATTTTATTAAATAGCGGCAATCCAACTCTCTCCATTGACTTTCTATTGCGGGAAGATGCCTCCTTGTCATTTCTGATTTATAACAAAAAAACAGAGCAATGCCTAAAAGCCGCTATGTGACAAGGTGTACAGTAAACAAGCTAAAAAATCCAGAACTACGTTTTTATAAGCTGTCGACCCCAAAAAGACGAGCGATACTTTATAAGCGATACGATATGAGGCAATACCGTTTATGCTATATCATTAAACAATAGTTTGATAATCTGAAAATATAGTGTAGGACACAGACTGAGCTGCTGCGGAGAAAGTGCATAATCCAATTTGTTCTAAACACGTGACAAGCTTTATATTAAGGCCTTTAAAATCTGGTAAGGTTTAAAATTGTACAAGTCTATTTTTATGATAGCACTAACTGTATATAAAGTGACTGTAATGGGGTAATCAAAATAGTCTAACAAACTCTGTGCTTTTGTTCTTATTTATTTTCATTTTTAGGTTAGTGAATGTAACTTCCGTTTTAAAAGCCTTATTTTTGTTTTTAGATTGCAATGTTAGAATGAAATTTGATTTTAACCCTTTTTTTGCACAGGCTTACATTGTTACATTTACTTTATTTGTTTTCATAACTTTTAATATGTATTGTTTTGTTGGACAACATTGGGCGGTAAGTGACATATATATATTAAATACAGATTTTTTTTTAATCCAAATACAAAAATGAAAATACCGAGATATATACCGTATATCGCAAATCGGCCAAAAAATACAGAAATATGAATTTTTGCCCATATCGCCCAGTCCTATGTGGAAGTTGCGTATTTTAAGTTTTGATGTTTGGGTTAGGGTCATTGGGCTGCTTTTGGGCTAGTTTTGTTGCTCAGATCTGGCAACCCTGACTAGGGTTGTCATTCTTAGTTTAGAACAATATGATTGTGACAGAATTTTAATTATTTTAATTTGGTTTTACTTTCAGATTTTGTAGTGTGCATCACATCCAGTGCATTATTAAGACATTAAAACTGTTATGACTTCTGAGCCTTACATAAACCTTGTGTGATGTAAGAACAATAAGGCCGATGGCATTTTTGTGTCACACCTTTAAACAGCATAGTGACTGAGTGAGGGAGGTGAAAGACAATAGTGTGCCTCTGACCATGTCTACAGACAGAGAGCCTCCCTCCACTGCCAAACTCCTTCACCTCATGTTTCTCTCCACCTTCTGGGGAATGCAGATATGGGTCACCTTCATATCAGGTAGGTGTGGTCACTGTTTTTCATTGCATTTCATTGGTGATAAATCATTAATAGAATGATTGTAGTGTGGGCTACTTCAAATCGTGAAGTAGCTATATTTAATTAAGCATTAATATTTATTTTCTTAAAGAGTATACCTGTATATATTTAAAAATCTGTACTTGCATATAATATTCCTGAAATAAGCAGCCACTTAAAGAGAGTAGGGTGTTTCTTGATACAGTTGAAGTTTTTATGTTTTACTTTAAAGTACATTTTAAATCATTGTTTTAATAATCTTTTGTCATGCTTTAAAGAAGTACACATTTTAGATGTGCATGTAAAGTACTTCATTAAAATTTTAACTGTATATTACATTTAAAGTTCATATATTAAATGTACTAAATTGCAACTTCATCAATACAAATGTGTAATTACAAATATATTTAAATACACATTTCAACAGAAATGACAATACAGTATATGTTAGTTTAACATGCTTTTCA
Organism: Spinibarbus caldwelli; assembly: GCA_039654775.1. Taxonomy (NCBI): domain Eukaryota; kingdom Metazoa; phylum Chordata; class Actinopteri; order Cypriniformes; family Cyprinidae; genus Spinibarbus; species Spinibarbus caldwelli. The sequence continues at coordinate 11,614,565 of CM077241.1, forward strand.
GTCAAAAATGCACTCTAGAGTTCAGCTAATTGCATTTATTATAAATTTAAACTACAATGGATTTATTTACTTGTAATAACATGCAAGTTTGCACTAAGTATTTTATTTCCATAAGTACTATTTTTTTTTTTTTAATTATGCTAAATTGTACTTATTTTTCACAAGGATAGTTTTCTAAGTGAAATTAGTATTTTGTTATAAACAAGGTTTATGATGTCCAAAGTCCTTAAGGTTAACTTAATTTCTTTCTTTTTTTTTTTCTTTTTTTTTTTTCAGGCTTTGTAATGGACAACCATCTAAACCGACACACGTTTGGTTTCATCCAAAGCCGGCTCTTCCCATTTTACCTGCATATCGGCTCAGCCTGCGCTTTCTTCAACCTCACCATCTTTGCCATGTACCATCCTAGCATCATGCTGGATGACAAAGAGGCATTCCAGGTATTCAGAACATAATCTTCCCAGATATGGCGAAAAGATCCAAAAATTACGAACGACCAACATGTCTTTCCAGACTCTGTGTAATTTCCTTTCTTCTGTTGAACAAAAAAGATATTTTGAAATATTTGCTTGTCGTTCTTTTACATCCAGTTACAATAAATGCGAACTGAAGCATTTACACTTCAAAAAGGACCCAAGAGCTCCATACAAGTAGTGCTGACTTGAGCAGTATATAAAATCTTCTGAAGTCATATGAGAGTTTTTGGGTGAGAGACACAAAAATGTTTATTATCAGCTGACATCTTCCCTTTAGCTTTGCATGAGCTGAGAACCAGCGTGACTGAATCTTTGAATCAGTGGATCGAGCATCTCTACTTCTCTAATGAACGCAAGAAATATTTCATCCAAAAATGAAAATTTGCTAAATATTTTACACACCCTCAGGCCATCCAAGATGTAGATGAGTTTGTTACTTCATCTGAACAGATTTGAAGAAATTTAGCATTATATAACCTACTCACCAGCGGATCCTCTGAAGTGAATGGGTGCCGTCAGAATGAGAGTCCAAACAGCTGAGAAAAACATCACAATAATCTACAAATAATCCACCAGTCCAGTATATCAGATAAAGTTCATCAAGAGGTTTTTAACTTCAAACCCTTGCTTGTAAGCTCCAGTCCACATTCATTATAATTGCATGGAAGAGTATGACCAACACATTCTTCATACTTGTTCATATTTACTTCATATTTTTTTTAATGCAAGGGTGAAAAAAAATATGATATTTGGGTGAACTAACCTTTTAAACTGTAAGGTGACAAACTTGATTTCTGTTTTTTCCCCAGATCTTCATTTTTTTCGTCTGTGTGACTGTGGCAGCAGTGAATGCCCAATGGTTTGGTCAGATGACCTCGGAAATCATGGCAGACATGCACCTGATTGAGCAGGCCTGTGGATTGGGTCAGGACATCGGACTCTCGTCCAATCGGGAAGCATATGCCAAGCTCTGCGAGACAGACCCCAAGTATAAAAAGCTGAGTGGCCGGCTGTGGCTGTACCACCTGCTGTCCTCCCTTTGTAACCTCTGCTGTATCGTATGTAATGGATACAGCCTGTATTACCTGGCAGAAAACCTCACAACACTCTGATGACCTTCCACTCTTATACTCCCACAATGCAATGCAAACCCTTGGTTAACATCTGTGTGACTCCGGCAGCGATGACCTGCTCTCAGGTACTGGATTACCTCCTGACAAATCTGGTTATTATTGTTATGGATTGTCTTTTTCAATCTTTTTTGTGCTAGGTTTGGTTTAGATATATGATGTATAGAGAATATTTTTTGTAAATGTTACAGATAATGGCTGTGCATATTTAAATGATAAGATGTTACACTTTGCATGGTTGAGGAATGAGGAAAAACCTATATGCGAGTTTAAATGAACAAAAATGGGAAGTGAAAGGGATATTTTCAAAACTTTTCTTGACGTTCTAGAAATTATGGCACATATTTTTTTGTTTTCTTAATGAAGGCAACCTCACTTGGTCATAAAGTAGTCAAATTATTTGATTTCTCTTTTTCAACGGCCAGCCTCACCCTGGTTCTCCTGAACTGGGTGTGAATGTATCAACATGTTTGCGCACAATCTCTCATTATAAGTACACTTCCACATTTTAACAGGGATGAATATGCAAATTATGCTCTCATATGGCTGTAGATTTAGAATTCTGTTGCTGTTTGTTGAAATAGAGCTTAAATTCACCCAGCACCAGTTGCACCAGATAACGGGGTTGTGCATGGTATACAAGTATTTTTAATGACTCACAAACACATATTCTTGTTTTATACTGATTTACAATGTATATAGTATTTAATCAGCGCACTGGATACAGCTGTGACTGTCCGCTCAGAACTCATATAGTCTAATGTGTGCCTAATATGACTCATTATTGTGCCATCCCAAAAAGGCACAAAATCACTTTCACTGACTTTTTCATTCACTGTTCCCATCTGGTGGAATGACCTGCCCAACTCAATCCGAGCAGCTGAATCCTTACCCATCTTCAAGAAACGGCTAAAAACACATCTCTTCCATCTTTATTTGACCCTCTAACTCCATCACTCTCTATTCTAATTCTATTTTATCTATCTGTCTTCTTTTTATTTAAAAAAAAAAAAACACACACACACCCTTGACTCTCTATCAACTGCATATTTATTCTCTAACTGCTACTTTTTCTTTAAAAACTAACACTAGCTTTCTTTTTTCTATTCAATCTACTTTTTTTCTTAAAAAAAGCACTGTTTCTTTTTTCTATATTCTATCTACTTGTTTTCTTAAAAAAAAAAAACAACAAAAAAAAAAACCTTGCTATGTGTACAGCATTAGGCTAACCGAGACTTGTCATATCGCTTGCATGTTGTTGCTCTTTTGTTGATTTTGATTGCTTCTATTGTCCTCTTTTGTAAGTTGCTTTGGATAAAAGCGTCTGCTAAATAACTAAATGTAAATGTAATATATTCTAATGTATAAAAAATATAAAATTTTCATATATTTTATATATATATATATATATATATATGAAAATTTTATATTTTTTATACATATATATATATATAAAAGTTTTGGGTCATTAAGTTTTTTTTTAATTTTTTTTTTTTTATTGTTCAGCAAGGACACAACGGATCAAAGTGACTATAAGACATTTATAATGTTGCAAAAGAGTTCTATTTGAAATAAATACTGTTCTTTTGAACTTTCTATTCATCAAAGAATTCTGGAAAAATGGTCACAGTTTCCACAAAAATACTGCTACAGTTCCTTTCAACATGGAGAAGAATTTTTTGAGCACCAAATCAGCATATTAGAATGATGTCTGAAGGATCATGTGAGCCTTCACAGGAATAAATTACATTTTTAAACATATTAAAACAGAAAACATTTCATTTAAATATTTTTTAAATTGCATTTTAAAAATCAAATAAATGCAGCCCTATTAAGCATAAGATGTTTCAAAATCATTAAAAATAGTAAAGCCTTTGCACAGAATATTTATGTCAGCCTGGATCATGAATTATGTTCATTATTTTAAGTTGTGGCATTATGTCATTCAAATGTACTGGTAAGACACATTTACAGATGTACTCTATGTGAATCCATCACACTGACCTTTGTTGTGACAGATTCAACACAAACCAGTTTATGTCTTGTTTGACCGCTTTTGCACTCTGTGCCTTTTGCAGATGTTAAGCAGCAACAAACCGGACTACCTGGGTGTACATGACACATTGTGTGCATCACAGACATTTTATTTATCAAACACATGTGATGTGCCTAGTCATATAAAATTGTGTGTATTCAGATATAAAGCCCCATTGTTATAATGGTGACACCTTATTTTGGAATGCAGCTTCTTTTTTCAGTCGCCATACACATTCTGCTGTCTGTCGATCATATTTGTGTATGTTCATATCGGTTACAGTACAATGCCTTGCATAGAGATATCTTTCAGTTCTAATACTGTATGACCGTGTCCAGTAAGAAGCTGGTGAGGCTTTGGGTTTGTCCCTGCAATTAGGGATTGACTTTATTTTATCAATGCAAATGAACCGGCAGCTACTCTGTTAATGGTTATATTTAACCTAAAATATAATTTAGTCAATAGAATGAAATGCATAGATTTGTTTTTAATACTGTGTTATTGAAGTTCCATGGATTTTTAGCTGAAGTTTCATTCCTGTCTGCATATGCAAATGAAGTAATTGATGAAGAAAATGATGCATTACCATGTTTGCTGCCTGAATAAAAGGTAATTGCAAATATCATTTTTTTGATATTAAACAGCACTGTGAAAGTAAATGTGAAAAACAACCAGCCTGACACAGCAACATTAGTTCAACTATTGTGTGAATGACTATCTGTTTATCTGTTAGACCAGTTACAGATTAGGAGTGTTTGGGAAATCAGTTTGAAAAGTTATTTTTGCAATTCCATTTGTGAAGAAATTACACATCGCCTTCAAGAATGAACACTAATGTTTGAATCTGTGATTAATGTAAAGCTGTTGCAGTTCTGTTGTGTAATGTATGGAAATGGGCTGAATGTTTTATGTTTTTTCAAATAAATTTATAAAAGTGCGTTTGGATTCTTAGGCTTTTTGCTCATAAAAGACATTGTAAATGTTTAATGTCAAGGAGACTTTGGATGTGAAATTCAGTATTTTACTGGTGTCTAAAGTGCAAATATTTTACAAGCAACTACAAAAGCACTAAAATAAGAACATTTTGTAAATATAGGTTTGCTTGTTTTATAAGGCGGAGAGTTCTGGTTCCAGAAAATGATTGTTAAATTCATCAGTTTGTGAATGAAACTCATATTTATTACCAAGTCCATCAGCCATGACCATCTAGGTTACACTCTTTAAAGTAAAGATTCTTTATTAGCATTGATGGTTCCATGAAGAACCTTTGACATCCATTGAATCTTTCCATTGAACTAAAGGTTCTGTAAAGTGAAAAAAGGCTTCTAAGATTTGGTTCTTTAAGATCTGTTCACTGAAAGGTTGTTTGGAGAACCAAAACTTGTTCTTTAATGGCTTGCTTACGAAAACCCTCTTTGGAATCTTTATTGTAAGAGTGATAATGGCAGTGAATACAAAAACACATTAACAGAGATACCAAGAAAAAAAACATTGATCATTGCATTTTATGCATACCAGGTTGCAGAAAACATTTCTCACTATTAACTCACTATTAACTAGTTGCTTATTAGCATGCCTGTTCATAACATGCCTGTTAGTATGTATAAAGCACATATTTGGCATTACCATATTCTACATCCCTAATCCCACCCAATACCTAAACTTAACAACTACTTTACTAACTATTAATAAGCAGCAAATTAGTAGTGTACTGTAAAAATTGTAGTTAATGGTTTGTTAATAGCAAGAATTGGACCTTAAAATAAAGTTTTTTACAGTTAGCACAACCAGCCAAATCCAACATTCACAGAGAAAACGTAACTATTTTATGTGGTGGTGATTTAGTATGTATTTGTATTTGATGTGATTTGAACAGAAATGTGCAATTAAAAAAACAAAACAAAAAAAAAACTAACCATGAAGGTTTACCCCCAACCCTATCTATCAGTGGGACATAAGCAGATCATATGAAAACAAATGAGGGGATATGAATTAGCCACCAATTAGCCGAAATGTAAAATAGTTATGAATTGCCATGAGAGTGTGTTGGTCCTTTATGTAAAACTTTACAATAAGGTCACATTAGTTAACATTAACATTAGTTATCATTAACTAACAATGAGTGTTTGCTACAGTATTTATTATGTTAACATATACAAATATAAAAATACAGCTGTTCATAGTTAGTTCATGTTAGCTCAGGTCCATTAAATAATTTTAACAGATACAACTTTTGATCTTAATATTATGTTAGTAAATGATGAAATTAACATTAAACAAGATTGATATAAGCTTTAGAAGCATTTTTTATTGTTAGTTGATGTGAACTAACGCAGTTAACTAATGTTAACCAGTTGAACCCGGCCTCTTATACTTCATTTTCAGTTTCAGATAACTGCTCAGGAACTGAATAAACTTCATTTCATGCCATTAAAGTGGATAACAAAGTCTCATACTGGACCCAGTGTTAATCCTGAATCCAGGATAGAGCGGTTGAGCGAATGCAGTCCGAATTCTGTAGATAAGATTCATTGAGTCTGTGATGCTGTAAAAGGCCAAAATTCCTGCAGAGAAATCAACATAAATGCCAGTCCTGTGAGCCCACTGCATTCTGGGAATCTTAGTTTCCCGTCCATTGTGCCAGAATGCATATGTATCCTCAGAGCACACCAGACTCCAGGACTGGGCGTTGTGTCCAAATGCACAAAGGGTGCTCTTTCCTTTCCGGCTGATGTCCTCATAGGACACTGCGATGTGCACGGGACCCTTCCCGCTCCACTCTGCTTCGAAGTAACATCGGCCGGACACGCTCTCCCTGCACAGGACCTGGTAATAGCTGTCAAACCTCTCTGGGTGGTCAGGAATGGATAGAGGGGTTTTGCTGCATGTCACCTCTCCAGTCTCAGAGGAAACGCTGAGGTTTCTGTGAGCCGTGTTCAGGTCGAGAGTCAGGGGACCTGAATCTGAAATCCAGACACACAAGACATGGATTAACATAGACACTAATTCTTTTGTCGATTGTATTGATTTCTGTTGCACATTTGATTGCATGTGTGTGCGTGTGTGTGTGTGTTACTCACATTCCAAAAACTGCTCTCTGATTTTAGGCTCAGGGGTAGGAATAAACTTCAGGTTTGTCACTAATAAGACAAAATATAAACAGTGCAGGTATTTTAAATATTCATATTATTTTACTTTAATTTATTTCAATTTCTCTGATTGTTTAATAGTGTTTGGAATACTTGAATGTATTTATTGAACACTGTATGAATTCTGACAGTCCTTTAAAAATAGTAAGTGAAACACTTCATAAACATTTCAAACAATAGGATGCAACATTAGAAAATCTAAAATAAATATTTTCATTTTGAATTATTTAATGGTAATTGTTTTAACAATACTGTATATTAAGCATTGTCGCATGACCTCATCACATCCATTTACCATCTTGGAAATAAGGATTATTTTTCTTTTTTTCTTTTTTTTTATTGAACTGTTGATTATAGAGTTTTTAATTCAATGGTTTATCATTAAATTTTGTAAAATAAATAAGACTTCTGACAGTATGACCCAATAATAATGAATCTGATTCATTAATCACATTGAAATGCACTGTAAAAAAAAAAAAAAAAACTGCCAAAAATTTACAGTATTAAGTAAATTAAGAATAAATTTAAAAAAAAATTAAAATAAGAGTTTTTTATTTATTTATTTATTTTTTATTTTTTTTTTTACAATAAAAAGCACTGTGGTCAAAAAATTTACTGTGAAATAAATGCATACTGGGTTATTTTCTGCCAAATTACTGTGAAACAACATGTAATTTACTGCTCTTGTTTCCTGCGAATTAACCAGTTAAACACAAGAGAAGTCCTACTAAAGTAATACAATTATTAACCTGGAATATACTGTAATTTTACACTGTATATACTGTATACTGTATACACTTATACTGTAATTTTACATTTTTTAGTTAGCATGCTATTCCAAACATATTCAGATGACGACTTACCTTTGTTTGATAATTTCTCCAGTTTCTTCTGGCACAGATCTTTAATGTCCTCACACAGATATGTGAGTTTTCTTGACATCATCTCAAAAGAGAAGTCCGGATTGACTAGAACTGCAGGAGAGGTCACCAACTCCGGCTGACTACACAGCGCTTCATAACTCTGTGGAACATAATGAAATGAACTCTCTTAGACCAAAATCACAAATGACATGTACTTTGGTGTCTAGAAGCACTGACGCAACCTTCAAGAACTCAGTTTTATCCTCAAGGTGTGCAAGCGTCTCGTATTCAGCATCTCTCCTCTTGAACTCTGCGATCTCCTGCTCTAGTTTCTCCATAAACCCATGCGCCTCGTCTAATTCCATCTGCTCCTTTGCTTTGATCATCTCTGTCACCTCAAAACACAGTGCTTCAATGGACTGAATCAGCTCACTGGAGATCTTCTCCGTATCCTCCACTGCAGCCTGGGCAGAGCTCTGTTAAACAACAAACAGAATCAGAGAAGTGATGAGTCCAACAACCTCTCTGCCCATAACGGGTCTAATGAAGGATCATAAGATGACCCCCACTGTCCACCTCCTGGCAGTAATAGACTCACCCTGAGAGAGATTGTGGCGTGACTCAGATCCTGTAGCTCCGTCTCACGCTCCTTTATGAGCTGCTGGCATCTCCTCTGTGATTGCTTAAGCTCTTGCTGCAGACCAGAGGATTAATACATGAAGAAACTTATTTTTTGAAACAACCAAAAGAAATTTAATGATACCAACATGTTTCGGCAAACCTTCATCAGTGTCATCCAGGTTTTTTTTCCCCATTTCCATTTTTTTTTTCTCATTACATGTACTACAAGATTTCTGTTTAATGATTTATTCCACAGCCCTTGTGAGCCTTAAAACACCAGTTTTATTCATACTATTTTATTTTTTTCAACATTTCTTCTGTTGTGAGCATGTGTTTCATTTCTGATTCAAATTCATTTTGATATTTTTTGAGACATAAAGTTAAAAATCAGTGATGTCATTGTGTGACAAAAATTATTATTTATTAGGGGAAAAAAAGCAGTGATGTCATTGTGTGACTCCCCCTAAAAGTAATGATATTTATAAATTAATAGGACTCATTCATCATATTTATAAAAAAGTGATTTTAGTTGTAAATAAAACAAAGATTATTCATTGGAGAAAACATGTCCAAGAATATATATATATATATATATATATATATATATATATATATATATGTGTGTGTGTGTGTGTGTGTGTGTGTGTGTGTGTGTGTGTGTGTGTGTGTGTGTGTGTGTGTGTGTGTACACTAAAACACATATTTTAACTATTTTATCTATTTAATCATTTTAGCTATGTTTAATCATTTAAAACATAATTTATGAAATTTATAATGTACTTGTGCTATTCTTTGTGCTAAGAGAAATCCAGCTTAGTTTGATGTTTTGCTATATAACGCAATTATTTTATGATTCATATTTTTCATTTTGATATTTTTTGAGACATAAAGTTAAAAATCAGAAGCTGTCCTTTTATCATAATGAAGCAAAAAAAGCCTGATATATTATTATTATTATTATTATTATTATTATTATTATTATTATTTATTAGGGGGGAAAAAACAGTGATGTCATTGTGTGACTCCCCCCCAAAAGTAATCATAGGCCTATTTATAAATTAATAATTCATCATAATTTAAAAAAGTAACCCTAAACAATACAACATTACAAAAGTTATTCAAGATTTATATTAACAGATTTTTTTTAGCCTACTGTAATATATTTACTTGACTTTTTTGAGTATATATATATATATATATATATATATATATATATATACTAAAACACACATTTTATCTATGTTTAATCATTAAAACTTAATTTATGAAATGTATAATGTACTCGTGCTAAGACAAATCCTGCTTAGTTTGATATTTTGTTATATAGCGCAATTATATTCACACATTTCAAGATTAAGTGTTAAAATACTTTTGAGGGTCAACATACATAAACTAACTGACCTTTTAGTGACTTCTTTATTAAAGTTCAAATAAAGCTCTTATTATGCTTAATTATAAAGTTTTAGCATCACATTTAAAGTCAGAAGAGAAGTGAGACACACCTGACAGAACATGACGAGGTCCTGCTTTTCTTCTGCAATGCCTTCATCATTCTCAGCTCCAGTTATAGTGGAGGAACGCATTCGAGTCTGTCTCAGTTTCTCAACAACTTCAGCAAACAGTGTGTTTTTGTTGAGCGCAGGTCTCGGGGAGAAGGTCTGTCTGCACTCTGGACAGCTGCACAACTTCTTCTGGTTCTTCTGCTCCCAGAAGCTCTTAATGCACTCCATACAGTAGTTGTGTCCGCAAGGAATGGTGACAGGGTCCCGCAGAAGGTCCATACAGATGGGACAGCTGAACTGCTCCTGGTTGATGAAAATACCAGCTTCTTCTTCTGCCATCTTTTACAGTTAAAGTAAAAGACAGACTGTACAGCTACTTTGTGGAGAGAGTATGGCGTTTGCTTGTGCCTCCCACTATTGTCTGTATTTGAGGTTGTAATGGGAGGAGTCAGTCGTGTACAGTTTGTGTCAATGTTGTCATGTTTCAGAGGAGTCACACGCTTAATGAAGTCATTAAATCTTTGTTGTTGTTGTTTTGTAATGAATATTTTCATCTTATCTCAGAAAGCAGTGATTCACAGCTTCGAGGACGCAAGTAAAGCTTCTGGAAAGATCAACCCCAGGGATGATGTTGGTTGTTCCAGTGCATGTCTGTTCATGTCCACTGGATGAATGCGTGCGTAATGACATGTTTCATAAACTGTTTTCTGGATTTTTTTTTTTTTTTTGGCACTTTGGGAGATAAAGAGGGTGTGTATATATAAAGGGTGTGTGTAAATAAATAATGCAACATTAAAATAAAACAGCAAATTGTTAAACACAACTCATAAGCACAATAAATACACACATTTATATGTATGTATTTGTTAAATACCAAAATCTTCTACATATTTCAAGCAGGTTCTGCTGTATTTTTAATTGTGATACAGCCACTGACAGTGTTATGTTATGTAGCTCTTTCCATAACCGGCTGTCAGTCACTACAAGCGAGTGCTTCTCAAAAAAAAAAAAAATTAGAATGAAAAGTAAAAATGGGCGTGGTTTAGAGGCTCAGACGTTTTCTCTTATTGGTCAAGTATTATGTGTCTAAATAATAATAGCCATTTTTAAAAGCTTCACCCTTTTAATATCATATCATTGGCTATTAAAGTTTATTTGTGTCATTATTCAGTTGCAAATTATTTTCCAGGCTGACACTGAAGAAGCGCATGGACACGTGATACATGTTACTTTTCTCCGCGCTGTTCAGGATGGACCATTCACAGTTGAACGTGATTACTGGATAAGGCTTTTCAAATGTGATTTTATAGAAATTACTGTGGTGAGTTAGTCTGTGTGTTTCTCAGATAACAATCCTTGAAATTAATGTATTTAATCTTTTATACTTTGTTGTGCACAAATATCATCCATAACTCAAAATACGTTCGAAGATTTGAATGCGACTCAATGGACGACTGAGCTTTCTGAGCCACCAAACGCCCCTCAGAGGTGTCTAATATGAAAGTTAATAGTAACATTTGTCGTCTCATGGGTCGTGTTGTGCGTGCAATTTTGTCGCAAAGCCGATGGAAGTGCACCCTCTTCCACTGACTCATGACAGCAACTGAGTGGATGTAATAAATACATATTTCATCTTCTGGACTAAACCTACACAATCTGTGTGACAGAAGTCAGGACAAAACACACGCAGGTAACTGTTACTTTCCTTTTATTCTATTAGATAGCATGTATTGCACATTTACTGCTGCTTTGTTGTCCATGTTTGACCTACCAAGTGTTTTTCAAATTACAAATGAGTTAAAACTCTTATTTGATAGCAGAAACTATTGTGCATTTGAACTTGCGAAGATAGCGTCTCTGCAGATTGTGTTCATTTAACAAGGTCCACATATGTTTATTAAAGATTTACTTTATTGCACCATCCCAGATCTGTCCTCTTTGCATGTTCCTGTGACCCTGCAATAGTGCCAAGAGTCTCGTGCATGAGGGTTTGATTCCTGTTATGTGACAACTGTAACTTAAAAAAGTTAAATTTTAACTTAACTTTTAACTTAAAAAACAGATTTTATTAATAATATATTAATAAAATATATAAATATATATAATAATATATTAATATATTAATAATATATTAATAAAATATATAAATATATATAATAATATATTAATATATTAATAAAATATTAATAAAATATATAAATATATAATATAATAATAATATATTGATCACTCACATATTGACAAGAAAATTAACAGGATGAATGTAATAGGTTTATAAATAAAGAAATAAACGGTTCGTAACAGAAAGTAAATAAAAGCTTACGTTGGGGTGTCAAATTTAAGTTAATTTTGTTAATATTATCAAAAGTTGTTTTAAAACATATATTACTGGTTTATGTCATTTTATTAAACAGAGTCAAGTGTTTTAAAGTGTGACAAAATAACTCAAACCTTACTGAATTCATCAAGCCATATCAATACTTACAATATTGATATACTTATATATATACTTATACACAGAGTTTGGTAGGTCTGTTAGTAAAATCTGTTGACTTTAGCAATCAGCACTTTTCAAGTTTTTTCTCCAAAGTTTGCATGCCTGTAACTCAAAAAGTATTAAAGATATCTTAATGCTCTTATATTGTTAAGATATTGGGTCTTAACAAACTTTTCTTTTGGCATCTTTATTTTTAAGGCCCTATATGGTTTGGTTCCAGAGATATTAGAATTTAAATATGGCTCCAGGAGTAAATCATTAAAATGTACACATTTTCAGTTGTCAAAAACCAAATGTGGGTCAGTTTGCAAAAATATGATACTTCTTTTCTTTTAAAGAGGAATGTCTGAAGAACAAATAATGTTGAATCTAGAGATGTATCTTGTTTCCTTCTGTCAGGACAACTGCATTGAACACCTGTCTGAGTGCCATAAATATTCTTTTTCCAAAGTTTGCATGCCTATAACTCAAGATGTATTAAAGATATCGCTATATGATTTTAGATTCTAGTTGTTAATAAACTTTTCTTTTGAAATCTTAAATTTCAAGGCCCTACATCGTTCAATCCCAGAGATATGGGGACCTCAATGAGGCTCCATGTCCAGATTGTTGAATATTACTCATTTTCAGTGGTCGAAAACCAGATTTGGTCACTTTATATGTAGTTGATTCTTATTTTATTTAAAGAAAAATGTCTGAAGAAGAAATAATGTTAAAATTAGAATTGTATCTTTTTTCCCTCTATCAAAACAATCCATCTATCATTTTTCTGTATTCCATTTAAACGAGTTAATTAAACTTTTAATTTAAACTCTTTTAAAATGTATTTAAATAAATATATACATATATTTAGATAAATATACTTAGATACATAGTTGTTATATGTATATTTTATTATAAATAATAATAAATTATAAATAAGCAAAAACTATATTTTAAAATGTAATTAAATGAAAATATAAGAACAGAACCTTTTTATTTTGTTTTAATATATTTTTTGTTAAAACAAGCACTGCACAACAGAGTTTTTTTTGTTTGTTTATTATAAATAATAATATAGTTCATATTAGTAATATGAGTCACAATGGTCATAATAGTAATATGTATGTTTTAATTTCTTTAATTTAAAATGAACATTTTATTATAACTAATAAAGTTTTTGTCGCTTTTTGAGATTATGAATAGAAGGAGGATATCATTCCAGAAATTTCCAACCTGTCAGACTACTTCCTGGATACACCTCCTTTTCTAACAAAGGAACAGCTCCTTACTGAAAGAGGAAGTGCTTTAATCTCATTCTCTGATTCTGTGTGTGTCTTCTGGTGAGTACGTGGCATTTCAGGTTGTTTATATGTATATTTTTCTGATTTTCTCACTGTGCAGCGTGACATTTAACCCTCAATGATTGTGCGGCAGTTGACGTGTAGGGGGCTGACCTCTCACCTCTGTGCGGCAGTCAGACTGAACTGGAGCACTCCAAAGATGGCCAGACCAAGCTCAAGTAGGACACTTAACACTTTTAATACTGTCTTCACTGTGTATGTGCGGCAGTGGATGGCCTGTGAATTAAATAGTTTGCAATTTGGTTCATTTACAGATTTAACAGAGTTTCGCAAGGATTTTGCTAAAGCCAAGCACATTGCTATCATTACGGGGGCCGGAGTGAGTGCAGAGAGTGGAGTACCAACATTTAGAGGACAGGGAGGCTACTGGAGGAAATGGCAGGCTCAGGTAACCCACACACATTATATACATCTCACTTTTTTTTTTACGATCTTAGTTGCGATATAGGACGTATACCAAGGTTTGTCAAACTTTTTGATGCTTGGATTAAGAGAGCTTGGAGAATATTAAATGTATTATTATTTTCCAAAATTAAATAATTGGATTTTACATCGTTAATATAGTAAAACAAATGGTAAAGATATTATCTTAATAAATTTTTATTTTTAAATAAGTCAATGTATGTGAGTTTAATGATTATCATTTTTGATTTTAGAAAAGTAATAGAAAAATAAAGAATATAAGTGAGTTGCAATTAATGTCTTAAGTCTTTAGAAAGCATAATAAAATAGTATAAAAGTTAGTGAATGTAAATGCACATTAAACATATTTCATTAATATCTTAATGTTAACTTTGACAGCTCTAAAAAATCATCTCAAATTCTTTATGGACCCCTTACCATCCCCCTGTGGTTCTTTGAAATCCCCTGACTCATATAGTGCTTGGCAGAGCATAACAGCATAAGTACAGTGACTACAAGGCGATATCACACTGTAATTGACAACATAAAAAGCCTAAACATACTTTTAAATGAAGAGGCAAGTCTTAGTCTTTATTTGCTATGTTCAACACCTCATTGAATGTGTGAGACTTTGAAAAGTAGTGGAAAAGGGTACCAGTTGTATATGCTACTGCATGACTTTTCTTTAATTTATGATTCAGAATTATATACAAATGGGCCTGTAAAACATAGTTTACATTTTGCATTGTACTGTAAATAATGACTGTTAACTTTCAACATCTACTGTATTTGACAGCTCTGACCAAATTTGTCAGGCTACCTGTAACAGAGCATATAAACACTGTAGTCACACTACATGTAAGCAAGCAAACATTAATAATAAAAATAATATTGTAAAAATAATAGTAATAAAAATAATAATGTGTGTATATATATATATATACACACACACACATATATATATAACAATTTAATCAACCTTTTAAAGTCAAAATGTAACAATTATTTTACAACACATTGCTGTTTTATTTTTTTAAGTGCTGCACAACAGAATATATATAGATATTTTTATTATAAATAGTACTGTAATACTTTTCTGTCATAATTCTTCAAGTTCTTAGTTTCACACCACATGTACATAAGCAAATATTAACAGGAGTCTCTCTTTTCATCTCTTTGTATTTCAGGATTTGGCAACCCCTGAAGCTTTCTCTCGAGATCCTTCTTTAGTATGGGAATTTTACCATTACAGGCGTGAGGTGGGTCACGCATTACTGACTAAATGGTTACTAATATCATAATGCCATTTGTTCCTTTCAGTGATCAATTCACTGTTCTATTCACAAATTCGATGTAGTAAAATATTAATGTCTGGAATGTTAAGTTAATCCTGGAATGTCAGTGTTTATTTCTGGGACTGAAATTCAAACAGCATCCACAAGAGGGTGGAGTTACTTTACAATAGCAGATCGGTTATGAGATGCATGTTTTTTTTTTTTTTTTTTTCCAATTATTGTTGTCACAATACCAAAATTTCTGTTGTAGGTAAAACACTATTTCATAATATATCAAACCTATCTAAAATGTTATAATATAATAAAAAATAAAAAATAAAATGCAATAAAAAAAGAAATAAAATGCAAATAATTAAAAAAACTACTACATAAAGATGATTATTGTTCCATTTTTTAAATTTTACTAACGACTTTCAGCATCACATCAAACACTGGGGTTGCAGTTAAACAATTAAGAGTAATAACTGAAGAAAAATTAATGTCTGGTTGCATCCTAATAACATTATAATTTATTTCATTTTTCATATTTCAATTAATTGTGTTTAATTTTGCAGGTTATGCGCAGTAAGATGCCAAACCCCGCACACCAGGCTATAGCAGAGTGTGAGTCCCGCCTCAGCAAGCAGGGGCGCTCTGTTGTGATCATCACTCAGAACATTGATGAACTGCACCATCGTGCTGGTTCCAAACATGTCTATGAAATCCACGGTGAGACAACAGCTACTCAAACCAGGACTGGAGCATGACACCATTATAGTACATTTATTATTGGTTAACAGTACTGAAAATGATAGGGCATATTTGGTTGGTGGGGCTTTTGTCCCATCTTTCCATACCTTCAAATTGAGTTTATTCCCTTCAACTGATCTCTCTCTCTTCTCTCTTTCTCTCTAGGTAGTCTATTTAAAACCCGCTGCATGAGCTGTGGAGAAGTTAAAGCCAACCACAAGAGTCCAATCTGTCCTGCTCTGGAGGGGAAAGGGTAAAAGCTCACGCAAACACATCACCATTATTTCATCAAATATTTAAACCACAAGAGACTGCACTCTCTTTGCTTTTCTCTTTCTTTTTTCAATTCTCAGAGAGCCTGACCCCAGTGCCAAGGATGCCAGAATACCAGTGGAGCACCTGCCCAGGTTTGTGAGTGTGGGCTTTGTTAAATGCAGATCAGTAGACTGTGCTGATAAGTCAGAAATTGTGGTACTTTGTTAAATGCAGCTATTTTACCAGGTGCTGAAATTTGCCAAAATGTTAAATAAACACAGTTGTGTGCAAATCTGCAAAACGTTCTGCATACTGTAGTTCTGTGCAGAATTTTGTGCAGAATCAGATTTTTAAACTGTTTTGAATTTTAACAGTTTGCAAGGAACTGAGAACTATTTAGAACACTGTTTGGGGTTTTAAAAGATATGAATGCTTCTATTCAGTGAGGACACATTAAATTGATCAGAAGTGACAGTAAAGATGTTTACATTGTTATGAAGAAAAATCAGTTTCAAATAAATGTAGTCCTTTTAAACTTTCTTTTTGTGATTCATCAAAGAACCCTGAAAAATGTATCACAGTTTCCACAAAAAGGTTAAACGGCACAACTATTTTCGAAATTAATAATAATGATAAGAAATGTTTCTTGAGCACCGATGTTATACTGTACGCATATCAGAATGATTTATGAAGGATCATGTGACACTGAAGACTGGAGTAATGATGCTGAAAATTCAGCTTTGCATCACAGGAATAAATTACATTTTTAAATATATTAAAATACAAATCAGTAATTTTAAATTGTAATAGTATTTCACAATATTACAGTTTTTACTGTATTTTAGATCAAATAAATACAGCCTTGGTGAACATTTTTTCAAAAACATTAAAAAATAGTCTGTTGCATTAAAAAAAAAAACACTCCATACACTCCAGTGTAGTGTATGTTGCATTATTAAAAGAAAAAAAAGTCAGTTACTCTTTTAGACTGCCCGCTTCAACTAACAGCTCTTCCAAACATCGCCCCACTACTGCCTACAAATCAGGAATTACGTCTTATGCTGCAACAAATCTAATCAGATGGCGCTGGAATTCATACCTCTGTATGTATAATTTAGAGAGGTAGGAAGGATAGTCGTGTAATATGAAATTAGGACTGTTTTAGTGCAAGAAACCTCAACAACCATTATAGCTGGACTTCATGGGGAAAAGTAGATGTTAAAGATCAATGCAGAAATAATTTGAGAATAGGAAAACTTTTTTTCCAGCAGTGGGCAGCATGTATCCATGTGTCTAATGTTTCACGTTCAAAGATGTAAGTTTTGTACTATGTGTTTATAGGTGTGAGAGAAGTGTCTGTAATGGGTTGCTGAGGCCTCATGTGGTTTGGTTCGGAGAGACCCTGGATTCAGATATTCTCACCGCTGTGGAGCAGGAGCTGGAAATATGTGATCTGTGCTTAGTGGTGAGTGATAACAAATGAATGCATGAAACTCTAAAACAGAACCTAGTGAGCTACCTACCTAGAAAAGATTTTAAGGCATCAAGAATATGCCAGAACTTAGGCTGCAAACTTATTCTGCCATCTGTAATATCTTTTATCGATGAAATGCAAAATTGGCATCACGTTTTTATTTTGAGTTTACTGAAGTATTGAGTTTTTAGCTTAGCAACAGGCTGACACCAAACTCCATTTGAATCAATTACCAGAGATCATGGTGCTGTATAAATTATATATGGTTTATAAACATTATTTTAATCATATTTAAGTAGAAAATTCGAATTTAGTTTTTCAGTCATTTTGACAGCCCTACTCTACAATACTCTACTTTTATACCGGTTAACATATTGTTTTAAATTAAGGTTTGCGAGGTCTGTGACTAAGAAGGTAGCTGCATACTGTAAATGTCTGCCTAAAATATTTACAACACAATATTGTCAATCCCTCATACAGATGCATGTGTGTTGACAGCTTTACTTAAAGAATTGGCACCTCTGACTGTATTCTGTGTTTGTCACATTGTTTTCTTGTCTCTAGGTGGGCACCTCCTCCATAGTTTACCCAGCAGCCATGTTCGCTCCTCAGGTGGCAGGTAGAGGAGTGCCTGTAGCTGAATTCAACATGGAGTGCACACCTGCTACTATGCGCTTTAAGTAAGACATACAAATACACAAACTATCACATTACATGAGTCACAGAGATGCCTCTCAGTCAGCCCATTCAACAGGATAACGCATAGCTGCTCTATTGCGCACGGTCTCTAAGTGACTTCTCTCGCTGTCGCATTTGAGCAAACACTGAACGGTAGATTTCCCAAAACAAATTGAACACCTGCGTGTGGTTTATTTGAGATGTGTTTCTCACCAACAGATATCACTTTGAGGGTCCTTGTGGTGTCATACTGCCTCCTGCCCTGGAACGCCATGAGAGCGAGGCCATTTAAGAAGAAAGAAGGCATGACCCATTCGTTCATGCCCACTGCATAGAGCACTTTAACTGAGAGCACATGGGATTGGTTCATGCCTTCATGTGATTGGTTTTCCTACGGTTTGTGTGCTATGAAGATTTACTGCAAAGGCTGAAATTAAATTTTAAATAGTGTCTTTTTGAGTGTTTGCGTGGACTGTGTAGGATCATTTTGTGCAAGTTGTGTTTTTGGCAGTGGTTCTTAGTAGATTTGTTCCAGTTTATTCATGGTTAACTTCTTAGATAATCTACACTGTTTCCACAATCATGGGATACCTGGGAATCGTAATTTCCAGACTCAGAAAAGTCAAGGAAAATAATAGTTTTAAAGAGTTATGGAAATTTCCATCATGAGTCAGTTTTAATGATCAGCTCTGAAATATTTCACCAGCTAAAAATAACTGGCTGGAAAAAAATTATGGAAATTGATTAGTCAAATGTTGTGGGAACTCTGAATGTAGGACTAGAACACTAATGCAATATAATGATTTTGAATGAGCTGTTATCAGGATGAGCACAGATAGACACAATGGATGTGGAGTCAGAAGTTTTATTTGAAATAAAATGACCATAAAATGAAGTGTCTAAGAGGAAAACACATGAGAGTAGTACATGAACAGTATTTATGAATGGTTTTCCTTTAAAATTTTATGGTTGGGGTTAGGTCCGATTAAAGGGATAGTTCACCCAAAAATTTCTGTCATTAATTACTCTCCCTCATGTCATTTCAGACCCATAAGACCTTCGTTCATCTTCAAAACACAAATAATGTTTTTGATGAAATCCGAGGACTTTCTGACTCTCCATAGACAGCAATGCAACTGAAATGTTCAAGGCCCAGAAAGGTAGTAAGGACATCATTAAAATAGTCATGGTACTCTCATGAATGCGTGTCGAAAGCTGACACAGAAGAGAAGACATTGTTGAATAAAGTCGTTATTTTTTTTTTCTTTGCGCACAAAAAGTATTCTCGTAGCTTCATAAAATTACGGTTGAACCACTGATGTCTCATGGACTATTTTAACTATGTCTTTCTGGACCTTGAACGTGTCAGTTACATTGCTGTCTATGCAGGGTCAAAAAACATCAAAATTTCATTAAAAATATCTTAATTTGTGTTCAGAAGATGAACAAAAGTCTTACAGGTTTGGAACTACATGAAGATGAGCAATTAATGACAGAATTCTCATTTTTCTCGTTATCCCTTTAAGATTAAATGTAAAAATCCAGGTTTGCTGTACTTGTTTGTAGGGCTGCACAATTTGGCCAACAATAATTTAAAAAATGAATAGGATTTTTAGTATGATAATAATATTAATGTTTTATTATTATTATAATAGAATATATATATTAAATATAGATTACTGTTATTATGATTACTATTATTACTAAATAAAGCTATTAAACTAAAGAAATATATTTTTAATATTTCACTGAAAATGTAAAGAGCCCTTAAAATGTCTCATAAGTGCTTCTCATTAGAAGCACTTATCTCGGAAGAAAGAATGAATGTTTAAAGAGTCACCACATTATCGATTTTATGTTTGTTTATAAATGACAAACAAACATAAGTTAGTCTAACAAGTAGACAACATTGTCTTTGTTTGTAAGACAACTTACAAGACTAAGGTATCCAGAAAATGGACATAAGTGGTTGAACATACTCTAGGCCTCAAAACTAGACACACCAACCTCAAGAACGGTGACAATTAACAAATGTTAAAAAGATGAGTTCTTTACATCACAGTACAACAAATAACTATCAATAATGATAAAACAACAACAAAAAAAGTTTAAATGAAATCAGCAAACAGCAAAACAATAATCCCATAACAGTAACTGCATAATTTATTTATGCTGCAATGCATGCTGGGAACTCACAAAGCCTTAACATTTCAACAATATGAAATTCTTTGTTCAGACAACTGTGTTTTTCTAGTTGGGACAACATTTGGGGTAATTTTGTTGGTCTGACAAGGGTTTTTATGTAGTTTCAAGAAAATAGCATTTTTTTTTAGTATTTGAGACTCAAAATGTGCAGTTGGATTTTTTACAGTGTGGTTGGCTCATGTTGTGCTCCCAAATGCACGTTAAAACGACCCAAACTCAGAGTACATGCCAAGATGAGTTTGTGTAGAGCAGCATTTATGACAAACTGAGTTGCTGTGAGACACTGAAAACACTGGATCATGAGCTGCTTGTGTGTAAATGAACACAGTGACTAATTTCAGTCTACACATACACATATTTATTTACATCACAGATTTTGCAGTTTGATAATCGTGCTAAACCATATTAACCACACAGCCCTAGTTTGTGTTTTGATCTATATGAAGGTTGACTGCAAAATTTGTCAAAGATTACTGTTTAAATATTGCCTTTTTTTCAGCCAGTGGTTGGCATATGTATGAGTGTTTGTTTTTTTGTCAAAGTCAATAGACGAGTTTGAGTGACTCTGTGTGTGTTTGTGTGCATGCACCCTGTGGCATCGGGTCACCTTGATTCTGTCTAGTCCGATGCCAGATTCCACGGTCCAGCTGGAAATCTCTCTCTCTCCCTCTCTCTCTTTCACTGTCATGACTTGTACAACCAAGCAGCAGAAAAGCTACATTTTGTTTGACACCTCCTGGTCCAACTCGGTGTCCTGCTTACCTGTGTATGTATACAGATTCATCCTTGCATGTTAACACGAGATTGTGGAATAATGCTGAGCGAATCGCTTGACTTATTTGTCTTACAAATGTGCAACAGAATGCACATTTGTGTCTAAGAAATGGAATGTGTCTTCACAGACTGACACTGTTACTAAAATGCTGTTTTGGTGTTTATATGTGTGAGATGGGGAGGGGGGTGGCTGTACGTCTGTGTTTGTAAATGATAAATGAGTGTGTAGTTTTGAGGTGTGTGTAACCGATCGCTGTTGATGTGTGTGGATTTGGTCTCCTGGAGAGACTGTGGCTCATTAGTTTCTGAGGCGATGAGAGAGGTCTGCTCCAAAAATAACACACCATTTCCTGTCCATTAAACCACAATTTCACACCAATCTGAGCTTAACGACGTACGCGCGCGCATGCACAATAAATATCTCCCCTGACATACGCTTAGCCTCTAAAATCCTCTGAGACACACAACATCAATCCTACACACACGTACATGCATGGTCCCATTAAATATCGATTTCACACCAATCTGAGCGTCTCCCCAGTCTGGGCTTGTCAGAGGACAGGGATGGAGCGATGCAGGGGAGGGAGCAGGAGGATAGGGATGGAGTGATGGAGAGGAGGAGGACACTAGTGGGAGAGAGACGTATGGATTGATATGGATCTTGTGTTTCTGCATGATAATTACTGTTTTGTTCAATGTTTTGACAATTTGTTGATATTTATAATAAGAGAGTAAGTTTTCTTATGTAATTAGTTTTTAGTAGATTTTGTTTGGATTAATTCCTGGATAACCTCTTAGAAAATATACACAGTTCCAGCAACTGAAAACCTGGAAATATGAGGAAATTTGAAAACGGTAATTTTTAGGCCTGGAAAGTAATTATTTAAAAGTCATTAAAATTAATAGAAGACAATTGAAATTTCTACTGTGAATAATAATTTTATTACTCTTATCTGGTCTAAAATATTTAATCGACTAGAAATTGTTGTGTGAGTGCAGTCTCGGTAACATGATTTTAAAGTTGGCATGAAATTAAAATATAAATGATCTGCTTGAGATTGATTTATCCATGAATTTATATTTATATATGTTTGCATATCTATATAATATTTATATAAATGTCATAACTTACTATTCTTGTGATATGACCGACTTCTCTGCTGATGTATGCAAGGCTGTGCTGTAGTTCAATCAGCTGCATTCAGATCTCCCTCAGTTATGATATGCAATGCTCACTTGTAACACTCCAATCAATACCCAGCAGATAAAATAGTCCCGTCCTACTTTTATTCTTTTCTGATAATCTGTTTCACTTAAACACAAGTCACAATATGGATGTGCAGATGGGTTTCATGCCAGCTTCCAAAAATCTTTACCAAGTCATCATAAGCAGCTGAAATATCATGGAAAAGTCATGAAAATTCATTGTTAATATGGTGTGGGAACCCTGAATCTAGGTCTGAAGTGCTGTGAAATTTTAGAGAGCTGTGGCTGGCTGAGAAAAAAAAAAAAAACAGATGCAGTGTCAGGCCTAAGAGAGGCTTCTTACTTTAAATAAAATAACCATATAATCCTAAAATAAAGTATCCATGGGGAATATTCAGTATGTGATTTAAGTCTTGAGAGTGCAGAGAAGGGTGTAGTTGAGGTCAACGCTTGTTCCTGAAGTCCAGGTTGTGTGTTCTTTCAGATCCAAAAAGGAAGCGTTAGGGGATTCTCTCTGGACACTTTATTTTTGCTGTTTAATGTTTTATGTTCCTTTTATTTAAATTAAACGCCTCTCTGAGGCTGTATGTCACATGTATTGTGCTTATCCAGCCACAAGGGCATCATTTAGGAAGAATGAATCAAATACAATCTTTATTTATCACAGCACAACCAGGAGCAGTGGAATTTATTTCCATTACTGTCACATTCTGTGGCCATAAAACAGCACAACATATTACAGGGAGCAACTTGGGGTTAAGTGTCTTGTTCAAGGGCACAATTGTTATGACTCATGACGCACTTCTAATAGGACTCAAACCAGTAACCTTCTGGTTACCAGGCCTGAGCCTTAACCTCTTACAATCTAACAATAATGCTTCACCAATCCAGAGGCTTTGGATTATTGCAGAGGTCTTTACACAGTGGTAGCTTAGCTTTCAGGTTTAGCTAAAGAAATGTGAGGCCAAAATGATCAATGTCCTCATGGGTATCTTTAACATCTGTCTTGGACAACTGTCCCCTCAGGCATCAGGACTGATGCTCTTGAAGTTACCCTTAACTAAGAAGGTCTAATAAACCTGACGCGAGCTATCCGTTAATAATCATCTCAGTTCCAGAAACAATTTCTTTAGCTAATCATATGATTAGTCACATGCCATTCTTGGCTCAAGTGGTTGGTGTCCGTGAGTAAAGTTGAAGGTGGGGAGAATTGGGATTGTTGTTGAAAATGCAAACGGATAACTTTCTCCAGGTTTTATAGATCTCGCTGCATGTCGCAAACAGGGTAATGCCGGGTTCACACTGCATGATTGTCCTCAGTAGGAAGAATCGCTGACATCTCTGCAAACTGCGTTTCACAACCAAACACACGTGAGAATTAATATGGGAAATAACGTATGATCACATGAGAGACAGACGTTCTCACGCGAGCATGGATTTGTTTCTATCAAAAACAACAGCCTGCAAAAAGCTAGCAAGTCTATGGCTATGTTTACACTAGTGTGTTTTTGTTTTAAAATGCATTACTTTTGCTACGGTTATGCCTGTCGTTTATACTACTCCAGTGTTTTTGACCCTCGAAAATGGAGACTTTCGAAAACGCTGCAGACCCCACTTTAGTTTGAAAAGTCCGGGGTTGCATTTCAGTGTAAACGAACCAAAACGGAGGCTTTTGAAAATGATGGCGCGTCAACAGATTGTCTAGTGTGTCCCAGGCCTTAGCATGCTCAAATATCTTTGATAACACACTACGCAATTGTCACTCGCGTGAACGAGGACTAATTTGCCTCCGATTCTGGGCATTTGTAGCCAATTTCCACAAAACAGTCAGTGAGTGAAATCATGACCTTCCCCCAAGGGTTTTTTTTGTGGCGCCCACAAATTTAAACTAGTGGTTCTAACTGTAGTTACCCTGATGTTGTCTAAGACAGTGGGGTTGTTAGAAGGTCGAGGAATACCCTCCTTTTTTCAGTTCCTATTTAATGACTCCATTCATTCTGCTTGACCTGAAAGGAATGACCAGTCAGTGTCCATTAGCTTAAGATGACTTCCAAAAACGCTGGCAGTAAAGCGTGTTCCCTAATCTGACTGAGTGAATGTGATCGGGGCTCCCTGAGTACAGTGAGCAATAATAGGTTCCACACATCCAGAAAACTGGTGTCCACTTTGCACTTGGAGGTAAAGCATATTTACCTCCAAGTGCTTGTTGACACTGAAATTGATATGCAAATATTTGCAAAGAAATGTCAGTCTTCATATTTCCCTTTTGTCAGGGAATGTTGGGTAACCGAGTCTGAAACCTTTTTTGTTTTTATTTATTATATCACCATGTTATTTGAATAAGTTGCTGATAGTCCTAGAGAGGGATTTCGTAATAGTAGCACCAAAAGAGAAGCTGGCCATCTGGGACATATCGTTTTAATGCCAAGTAGGACATACAGAATCAAGAGGTTCTACTTACAAATGCCATCATCTTTGACAGCATCCCCTTCAGGCTCTGGTCCTTTCCAATATTTTTAGAAGTTGCTTCCAGAGAGGAATTAGTTCTGGATTGAGGGTGGCATAATCAAGGAGAACCGCAGTGTATTCATAACCCTGGGTATACTTTAATTGCAGACCTACATGGATCCATCCCAGTACACTGGAAGGGGACTTTAATGACGAGTAGTACAACCAAGGGTGCAGAAATTGTTTTGTTGAAGCTTCTAGTCCTCACTATTGCAATCCTTGACGTCTACAGCATTGCAAGCTTTAAGTTGTCCTGTGAGTGGGTGGGAGTGTGTCAACTCCATCAATCTTCTTGGGGGGAACCACCTACTGCTCTCACCATGCCTGAACACGACTAAATATAAAAGAGACCATTTTTAGTTTAAAGTATAAAATCTTGCCCTCATTTCTGCCTGACAGAATGCAGTGTTGTTTAAACCTGGATACAAATTATTAATACATCCTCAAATTTGATGTCAGTTGGCTGATACGTTCATTAAATGAAAAAGTAATTGATTGATGTACTTTTGAGAAAGACAACTTATGCTTTAAGAAAATTTGCTGTGTAGGGAGTAACAGAATGGGCATAAATGGAATTGATTTGGAATATTTGGAATTCTGAGCACTGACTGTTGCACTAAAATTGAGCGTTTTTGGTTTGGCTTTCACCAAGGGCAGTCTGGTGCATGTGGCTTCTGTATTATAGCAGGAGGGAGTCTCAACACTTTACTGTGGTTCTCAGCTAGGGGTTGGTGAAACATGCAGTGTTTTGTCAGCATGGAAATCGAACAAATTTATCAGCTACCCTTTTTCAGTGATGCCATTCTGATGGATAAGTTTATTTTTTCTACAATGTCAAAGATAAAAGCAATAAATGTGTAAAGAAGTGGCGGGATAGTACAAATAATAGTAATTACTACAAAATACAAAATATCAAACCAGAAAAACTTAAAATTTTGAACAAGTATAGACACAGTAAAATCCAAAGTAGCACAAGATATTGCCAATATTCTATATTACATATTGATATTCAGTATTGAATATTAAAGCGATAGTACACCCAAAAATTCTGTCATTAATTACTCACTCTCATGTCGTTCCAAACCCTAATGACCTTCGTTCATCTTCGGAACAGAAAATTAAGATATTTTTGATGAAATCCGAGAGCTTGCACGTTCAAGGCCCAGAAAGGTAATAAGGACATCATTAAAATCCATGTGACATCATTGGTTCAACCTTAATTTTATGAAGCTACGAAAATACTTTTTGTGCACAAAGAAAACAAACAAACAAAAAAGACTTTATTCAAGAATTTATTATCTTCTGTGCCAGTCTTTGATGCGTGTTCATAAGAGTACCAAGACGCAGAGTAATTAATGACAGAATTTTAATTTTTGGGTGAACTATCTCTTTAAGGGTAGTACACTCTTAAAAGTAAAGGTGCTTCAAAAGATTCTTCAAGCGATGCCATAGAAGAACCATTTTTGGTTCCACAAAGAACCCTTCAGTCCAAGGTTCTTTAAAGAACCATCTCTTCCTTACTTTTTTATAATCTGAAGAACCTTCTTTCACCACAAAGAACCTTTTGTGAAACATAAAGGTTCTTTATGGAACCATTTAGACAAAAAGGTTCTTCTATGGCATCGTGAAGCACCTTTATTTTTAACAGTGTACCAGAGAGAGTAGTACGAAGAGACCAAACATTTAGAATTATTAATAGGAGAAATCAAAACCTAATAATACACAATGTGACAAGAAATTTGTCTATCCACATTCAAAGTCAAAATGGAGGAAGACCTGACAATCAACCACAAAACACAGCCAATCTGAGCATTTCTCTCTGTTTGCACACTCTCTCAAACTCACTGAAGAGCACAAACCTAAGAACACATACCTCGTGTTTTCACATATTCTGTAATTGTTCACAAGATTGGATGCTTTTAATATACTTTTTTTGTGAAATTTGTCATATATCAGATAATTTCTGGTTCTAAAGTCTCTCCTTGTACATTTTTGATGTTT
Organism: Spinibarbus caldwelli; assembly: GCA_039654775.1. Classification (NCBI taxonomy): domain Eukaryota; kingdom Metazoa; phylum Chordata; class Actinopteri; order Cypriniformes; family Cyprinidae; genus Spinibarbus; species Spinibarbus caldwelli. The sequence continues at coordinate 11,641,708 of CM077241.1, forward strand.
AATATACAAGAGGAGCAATAATTTGATCCAATGAGCATTCAGTGTGAATGGGATTGGCACACTATGTTTTATCACAGATTGATTGATTGATTGATTTGTGTGGTTTGGGCAAAAAACATTTAAATTAAAATTACATATAAATACATTTTTCAAACAAAAAATTATACTTATATAAAAATTTTTATAGTACTATTTGAAATATATTGAAATATATTTTTCCATATTTTTCCTGTTTTCCATATTTTTCCATATTTTTCCTGTTTTTCAAACTAGGTTTCTGTTCTTTTAAGTTCATACTGTGATGTTTTTTTTGGGGAGTGAGCACATGCATTCCAACAAAGGGTCTCTCATTACCACTTTGTTCTTAACATAGAGACAGAATATACTTACATTTGAGCGAGGAAGCAAGTCTTTGGAAGAATTAAAGCAGTAACAATCCATAGTCCTTGTGTAAACCACAATCCTACAGTCATACGAGAGAAGTGAGGTTATGGTTGAAGAAATGAAGAGAGCATGTGAAATTCTCTCACGGCTCTGGAGGGAAAGGGCAGGTGGTGAGTGGGAGAGAGTGTGGGACTGAGATAAAACATTGCCGACATGAAGAAGGGTCACAGTGACTGGAGGGGAGGGGCAGCTTCTAGTAAACACAAGGTCAATTTGTTTGCCAGCTTTCTGTGTAGCAGAGAATTGACAGACAGAGAAAAGCAAGTTAATGTTTGAGAAAACTGGATGATTGAGCAGTTTGTTCGCATTTTAGAACTGACAAGTTAGTTACAACAGAGGCTACAAGTGAGTAGGACATGACTGTTCTTGCACCATTTATGATCATAGCATATGCGTATACTGTATGTGCACATAAAAAAGCCTGCATATTACCCCCTCTTGTTCTCTACTTAGACAATGAGACTGATCTCACTACTCTGACATGGTTATATAAAATGAGTAATCTGTTCAGTCAGACAGTCAAATCGCATATTGAGCCGATAGCATAAGCTAATATGCGCAAAGGCTTGGAAAAAATGGATATTTTTAGCCTAGAATGATCAAAATGTGTCCTGATCTTAGTCTGGGGGAGAAAAAAAATGCAACAGCTCGTTCAGGCTTAGCAAACTGACAGAGAAACCCAGCCCACTGAGCAACACTTCCAATGAGCCATGGACAGAGCGCCACCCTATATTACATTTAAATTTACATTTATGTTCTTTACAAAGCTGATTTGCAAGAAAATGCATGTCACATGTAGCTAATACTGCAATTATGGTTATGCCACATAATTGCAAGTTTTTATGCCTTGTAAATGCTTTATATCTCACAACTGCAACTTTGTTTCTCGTAATTGCACCTTTATATCTTTATATACCAAGTGTGACTTTAAATCTCACAATGCGATTTTATTAATCACAATATGACTACTGTATATCTCATAATTGCAACATTATTGTTCATAATTGAGACTATACTGTATCTTATAACTGCAACTTTCTTGTAATTCTGAATATATTTCTTGTAATCATAACTTCATTTCTTGTAATTACAACATTACTTATTATTTTAAATATATTTCTCAAAATCATGAATTTTTCTCGTGATTGCACTTTTATACCTTTTTACACTAAGTGTGACTTTAAATCTCACAACTATTATTTTATATATTGCAATGACTATATCTCGTAATTGCAACATTATTTTTCATAATTGTGACTATATCTTACAACTGCAACTTTATTTCTCGTAATTATGAATATATTTCTTGTAATTACAACATTATTTCCAGTAATTGTGAATTTATTTCTCATATTTGCACCTTTATATATTGTAATTGTGACTGTATATTTTGCAACTTTATTTTTCATAATTTTTTTCTTTATTTCTTAGAATTTTAGATGTATTTCTCATAATTATATTATCTATATATTTTGCAATTGTGACTTTCGCATTATTGTGAAAAAACATAACTGTGGCTTTATATCACACAATTTGACATGATATTACACAATGTGATTATATATCATAATTGAAACTATTTTTCATAATGGCAAATTTATATCTTACAACTGAATATGTATTTCTCATAATAATTAATATATTTCTTGTAATTAAGACTATTTCTCATATTTCTCATAATTACTCATTTATTTTTCATAATTCTGAATTATAATTGTATATCATAATATCGTAATTGCAATTGGCACTGTATATAACTTTATTTTTTGTAATTGTATCTTTATTTCTTGGAGTTGCAGATTTAAAAATTAGCATCTATATATATATATATTGCAACTGTGACTTTATTTCTCATAATTGTAATAATATTTATCATAATTGCGACTTTATTGCAATTACAGCTTCATTTCTTGCATTTGCAACTCTTTATCACACTTCTTATTTTAAGAGATCTCACACTTGCCTTTTTATTGTTTAATCTTGAGGAAACTTCAATAGAACAGATGCTGTCAAAATTGTAAATATAAAATACAAAATATTACTGTGTTAATTTCAACTGAATTGAAGATAACTACGTTTTTCACCTGCATCTCAAAAAGTTTTGTAATTTTATAAATTATTGCTTCAGATTGCTCCTCTCTTTAATGCTTTAGGTCAGGTCAAAAGGTCAAGGCCTCTCTAAAGGTCACATTGTTACTGCTTTTATGTATCAGCTTCTGTCTCTGAGCATCAAGCGGAAGCACACACACAAAATTATTGATTCCACTTTTGAGCAGGACCTGTGACTCAGATGACCCTCATTTCTTATTGAATCCAGGTGGTGTGTACCACATATGTCCTGTGTGTGTATGTAAATCTAACACACTGCTCTATTCACAAACTTGTCTTACACATACACAGAATCACACACGTCTGCTTTGGTTTGTGTGTGTCTCACAGGGCCCTTTGTGCAGATTAAGAGATTTATAAATAGAGAGAAAAAAGCTTTGCTTAGAGACTCAAATCTCGGAGCCATGCGCGGATTACTGCATCCCTGTGGGATTTTGAACCAAAACCCAAGCTGACACACACACACATACACACATTTACACGAACCCTCAAGCTCTGTACAAAAAGAGGCATTCCATATCCACACTTTATTCTGACATTCCAGACCCAAAAATTCCAGATATTCGGAGTACAGATGGCCTCTGCCTTGTTGACTGTCTTAATCTCTCTCTATCTCTGATTCATCTGATTGCTCTAATCACTCACTCCTTACCACCTTTCCAGCAATTCCTTCATTTGTCCATATGCAACCCTCCTTTCCCCTTTTTCCCCTCCCCCGACATCTCTTCGAGATTGTCTCATCCTTCCTTTGGCTTGGATGAGACTGGTGCTGTTGGTCAGACAATCATTCTGGCTAGCAGCTAACATTTAGTTAATTATGCTAATACCCCTTCATCAGTTCCGAGAGCCCTGCAGGGAGCACAGCACCACAGGGACTGCCACTGTAAATACTGCTGAGGAAAAGAAAATATAAGAAGGACTTATTAGTGGTGCTTACTAATGACATTGTTTCCACTTCCATTGAAAACGCTCTGTTCAAATATCTAGGGACGTTGCCTAACAACATCCTAGTGACACTAGTGTAATAAAGGCCAGCTAGTAAGGGCTATTAAACATCAAGTTAAATCTCACTCCCTGATCTCAAAATGTGCACTAGTGACTGACCCTGGAGGCAGCAGCCTTTAGCTTCCTTGTTTGCATGCCCGACTCCCCATCCTGGAAACGCCGGTTCAAATCCTGCTCGGAGTGGGGTAAGTGGGGGGTGAGTGTAATGGAGGTCTGCTAGTAATAGCTGTGCGGGTAAATCTCACTCTCCTGATCTCAAGAGGTGCACTAGAGGCTGTGGCCTTTAGTGTCCTTGTTAGCGAGCAACCCTCGTATGGCCAAAATTTGTATCCCGTTCGGGCTGGGCAGAGTAGAACCGAAGGAACTGTTTATAAATTACCAAGAGAACACTTAAAATACATTAACAAACCCCTAGTAATGTCCTAATGACATCAAAGCTCTAGCAACCAGCCAAAAAACACTACCAACCACCCTAACAATGTCCTAACAATCACGTATCAGTAGCTTGGCAACTGCCCAGATCACACTATCAAACCCTTTGCGATGCCCTAATAATCACTAACTACTGAAAAACGTCCTAGCAACCACTCAAAGGACACTACCACACCCTTAGCAATGTCATAATAATCACAAATAGCTGAGAAATGCCCTAGCCACCACCCCAAACACACTACAGAACCCCTAGTAATGCCCTAGTAATTACATAGCAACTGCCTGTAAATGGCAGAGCAACCACTTGAACACACTAGCAAAGCCCTAACTAGGGCCTGGTGATATGATCAAAATCTTCTATCATGATATGAGTAATTTGATTTAATGGTAACGATATATATCATGATATAGTTATTTTTGCTTTAAATAAGGTCTTTAAGATATAAAATTTTTTGATACCATAGAAATTTCATAATTCTTGTCACCAGTGTCAATATCAAAAAAACTAATTCTAGAAAAAACAAAAACAAAACTCAAGCTCAATGAAGACAAATAAACAGTCAGCGATTAAATAAGAATAAGAAACTAATTACAATAGGACAAAAAAACTACAGTAGAACAAATAAATAAGAAATGCTACATACATTGTAGAAAGTAATCAAATGTATAAAAACACTGCATATTCTTCACTGTGTAAATTTTATATATATATATATATATATATATTTTTTTTTTTTTAATTTTTTTTAATTTTTTATTTATTTATTTTTTTTAATAAAACAAAAGTGATTTTAGTCAAGAGCAGTGAGAGATTTTCTCTCTTTTGTTTGAGTTACATGAATGACAGACAGCAGGAATATTAGAGTGCTGCCACTTTAAGAGCTGCCCGGAACCCATATACTGTTACACATGTGTTTTCTTTCTCAGCTGTTTGCTTTCACTAGATTACTGTGTTTATGAGGTTACTTGCAAAAACAGGCATTTTGAAACATACTAGTTTGTGTACTTAACCATTCAAGGCCTATAAAACGGCAACAATAACTCCGTTCAATACTCCCGTGCTCTATAAGCACTGTCTTCACGTGCACGCGCCTCTCCGACGGCGCTCAGAAACAGTCTCTCAGACAGCACACTTATATGAGTTCCCTTTTGCTGCTGATTGCTGACTGTTTTTTTTAAACTGCAATGCTTAAATATGCATGCAAACGATAAGCACAGCAACGTCACTTGAGTATGTAACCGTGATAGAGACGATAGTCCAAAATCTCTACCGGTTGACAAATTTCTACCGGTTAATGGTGCCTACTGGAATATCACCCACCCCTAGCCCTAACAATGCCCTAATAACCATGAACGCCCTAGCAACCACCCAAAACACACTAACAAACCCCTAATAATGCCTTAACAACCATCAATACCTTAGAAATGCACTAGCAACCACCCAAAACATACTAACAAACCACTAGCAATGCCTTAACGACTATCAATGCCTTAGAAACGCCCTAGCAACCACCCAAAACACACCACCAAGCCCATATAATGCCTTAAAAACATCAATACCTTAGAAACGCCCTAGCAACCACCCAAAACACACTAATAAACCACTAGTAATGCTTTAACGACTATCAGTACCTTAGAAACATCCTAGCAACCACCCAAAACACACTAACAAACCCCTATAATGCCTTAAAAACCATCAATACCGTAGAAACGCCCTAGCAACCACTCAAAACACAATAACAAACCCCTAGTAATGCCTTAATGATTATCAGTACCTTAGAAACGCCCTAGCAACCACCCAAAACACACTAATAAACCCTTATAATGTCTTAAAAAACATCAATACCGTAGAAACGCCCTAGCAACGACCCAAAACATACTAACAAGCACCTAGTAATGCCTTAACGACTATCAATACATTAGAAACACCCTAGCAATGACCCAAAACATACTAACAAGCACCTAGTAATGCCTTAACAACTATCAATACCTTAGAAATGTCCTAGCAACCATATAATTCCATAGGAACCATGTATCAACAGACTAACAACCACCTGAACACACTACCAAACCCCTACGAATCCTCACCAACACCCTAGCAACCACCTAGAAACGTCATAACAAACCAAAGCCACTAGAAGGCAAGCCTGCAATCATTAGCCGAAAAAGCGTAATGGCTAAAGCTAACGCTTCCGGTCTGGCAATACGTGGGAAAGGAGACCAGAGGCCGTTTTTTTAATGGATGTCAATGGAGGAGAGGCTTCACTACGCTGAATAAACAGCTTTTTAGAGGAAACGGCTTATCATTTAATGAATCGACAGCCTATCTGCTAATCTACAACATGTTTTACACTAAACAATACTTTTGGATTGAACTATTTTTAGAATTTACCATGAAAAAAATGCTGTTTTATAAGAGAAGTCACTGACTTTTTGCAACAGGTGGGATCCAGTTTACGGCACTTCTCATTTATTCCTATGGGATCCGAAACAGCGAGTGTCACACAACTCTGACTAAAATTCAATGATGTCAAGGCTGTAATGTGATTGGTTATTAAGGCACACGTGATCCATGTTAGCCGTTACGCTTTCCCCAAAGTAAGTAATACAGACCCTCTCATCTCCCTATAGTAAGATAATCTCTGAACACACTGGCCCAGGAGATTTGACTTCTTTACAGCACTGTACAGTGGAAAATTTCAACACTGCGGCAACAAGTTTTGCACCGGAAGCAGCACTCAAATTTTCTTCATGGGTTTCTTTATTAATCTAATTAGTCTAGTTAGTTTCAACACATTTCCGCAGTGCAATGAATAACTTACTTAAGCAGCATCTGCTTTGTCTTCAAGCATCAGCACAGTAAAGCTATTCCTGAGGTTAAATCCATAAAAGAAATTGTTTAGACAAAATGCCCTTTCACAGATCTTCACCTCAGCTGCTTCTTTCATTATCATCTCAGTGATGTGTGGCTGAGGTCTCTTATTGAAGATAAACCTGGAGTCAATGATTTCTTCCTGCTTCAAGAAACCACTCCATTAGGGTGTCTCTAATCCCAAATCCCACTGCAGACAGGTTTTCACTTGTCTGTTTATAGAAAATCTAAAGGATCTAAGAATTAAAATTTCTTTCTGTATTTTTGCCTTTCGAAAGAATGCTTTTCCAGCATTTGTTCTCCTGTCTGAATTAATTTACTCCCTGGCATGCAGCTGAATATGAAAACAAAAGTAAACATGGATACTCACTGTCTTCCTTATATTAAGCGATATACACTCAACACTATTATAAGATTCCTTTTGAATGTTGATAGGAGTACAGAAAATGCTGCCAGTAGATATTAGTAGAAAGTTTATAAATAGTTCAGTTACTGGACTAAAAGGGACAGGCGGTTATCCAGACTATGCCTTTTATCTGTGCCAGCGATGCTGCTGGCTACTGCTGAGTGGTATGGAGAACAGGTCAGTGAAGAGCTTCAGGCCTGTTAGCACTGCACGCTAATAAATGTGTCAAAATCAACAGCACAAACAGCTCTACTAAATGCTTCTAAAATTGCAAGCAACACTGCATGTAATATCTTTACTTTTGTCTTTTTGTACATTTCTTAACCTTTATGTTGTGTTACAGTCATTTATTACCAGTGTTGGGGAGTAAGTAATTACATGTAACAGCGTTACATAATTTAATTACAAAATAAATCTAACTGTAATCCGTTACAGTTACTGAGAAAAAAAATGTGTAATTAAATTACAGTTTAATTTCTCACTCTTTCCCACTTTGCTTCCTGTCAACTCTAAACTGTCCTATCATCAAAAACGTCAAAAAAGAAACAGAAAAACCCCATTATAAAACCCCATAGGAAAACCGCTTAAGGAACCAACTGTAAATTAGTCTTCTGAGTTTTGATGTCATATCTGCACCACTCTATATTGGATTCAGTCTTTTTAACTTGTTTTCTTTCAGTTTTGTATTGTTTTTTTGAAATTGATTGATGTAGGCCCCATTGATCTGAGCTAATGCGTTTCAGTTTATGAGTGAACATTGACAAAATTATCCACAAATAATGTTTTTTTTCACTCAAAAATCTAAGCTAGCAAAGTTGGAATCTTCAGTGTTGTTATTGTTAACTAAAACCATTTGATGTCGCATTTCCAGCTTGGTCCAAGTTCTGCCAGTTTCTCCATATTGTGTCACATGAAGATCGCAGCACCCAGGGAGATGTACAGAGTTACCAATAATCATTAACCTTTAAACAAATAAAATGCATCAATGAGTCAAAGTTCCTAGATTTCATGATAATAAAAACCTTTTTAGCCAGTGTTTACAGAGACAGGTGTGTAAAATATGAATATGATCCTCTCTGCTGATAACTGTACACCTGCAAAACAAATGCTAGCATAGCCATTTTGTTACTTTATATGCCTGTAAGTCAGCTATCTCAAGTAGAAATATCTGAATTGAACGGAACGCAGCAATAATAAACTTCCTATATTTCCCAACAACACAAAATGATGAACTCAATGAAAACTGTTAATTGACAGTTTGATATCTGGCAATTTGTCTCAAAGTACCCTTGTGAGATTCACTTAAAGTGGAGGTGGAGTACAAGCTGGATGCTAATAAAGAAAAATCATTATAGTGAGTGTACAGAGACAGTGTAGAACAAGGGAATTTGCAAATGGTGAATATACAAAGATTAAATCTATTTGTCGTCCCTTTGGAAAAGTTGTGGAGTGATAAATGTCCTTGTTGTGTGGGAGGAGTGTTTGCTTAGCCGTGGCTTGTAGGTGGCTAAAGTGCGAGATTATGGGTCGTGTTTCTGATGTTCACAGCTAGGATTAGCTGATGTCTCTTGTGGGGCTGCAAACACGTTATAACACAAATCAACACTCGCAGTGAAATATGTCCCTGGAGAACAAACCCACCAGCTCCTAAGTGCTCACACACAGCAAATAAGAGCTGAGGAAGCTAATTCATCCACAGATTTTACTTTCTCTATGTAATAAACAACATCAGTTTAAGATGGTTTGCTGGTTTGTAGGTCTCCCAGTCTGATCAGGTTTGTCTGTTAGCTGGTTTCAGAGTGGTTTTGGGCACAATTTGGCTAGTCTGGCTGAGAGACCAGCCAGCTAGCCAGCTTGACTGTGTTAGGATGCCCTAATAACCACCAACACCCTAGCAACCACCCAAAACTCACTACAAAACCTCTAGTAATGCCCTAACAACCACCCAGAACACACTAGTAAACCCCTAGTGATGCTCTAATAACAACCAACACCATAGAAATGCCCTAGCAACCACCCAAAACATACTGACAAACACTTAGCAATGCCCTGACAACCAACAATACCCTAGCAATGCCCTAAAAATCACCCAGAAGCCCTAGGAACTACCTATCAGTGGCCTAACACCTACCCAGAACACATAAGCTAACCCCTAGAAATGCTCTTAATAACCACCGACAACCTAGTAACATCATAACAACCAATTATCAGTGGTCTAGCATCCATAATACACTAGCAAACCCCCAACAGTGCCCTAAAAACAACAAACACCCTGGAAGCATCCTAGCAACTATTCAAAACACACTACCAAACCCCTAGCAACCTAAGGAATCAGCTATCAATGGCCTTGTGACTCCCTAGGAAACAATAGCAAATGCCTAGAAATGTCCTAATACCACCAACATCCTAGTAATGCCCTGATAATTGCATAGCAACCACCTATCAATGGCCTAGCAACCACATGAGCACACTAGCAAACCTGTAACAATGCCCTAATAACCACAAACATACTATAAATGCCCCCAACAACCACCCCAATCACTCTACCAAACCCCTAGCAATGCCCTAACAACTATCAACACCCTATAAATGCCCTAACGACCACGCATAAACCCTAGGAACCACCTATCAATGGCCTAGTGACCACCCAGAACACATAAGCAAAACCTATAAATGCCCTAACAACCACCCAAAACATACAACCATATCCCTAATGCCTTAACAACCACCAACACCCTGTAAATGCCATAGCAACCACCCAAAACATACTACCATATGCCTAGCAATGCCTTAATAACCACCAACACCCTATAAATGCCATAGCAACCACCCAGAACATACAACCATATCCCTAATGCCTTAACAACCACCAACACCCTTTAAATGCCCTAACAACCACCCAAATCATACTACCAAAATCCTAGCAATGCCTTAACAAACACCAACACCCTAAAATGCCCTAACAACCACTCAAAACATACTACCAAACCCCTAGCAATGCCTTAACAACCACCAACACCCTATAAATGCCCTAACAACCACCCAAATCATACTACCAAAGTCCTAGCAATGCCTTAACAAACACCCTGTAAATGCCCTAACAACCATCCAAAACATACTACCAAACCCCTAGCAATGCCTTAACAACCACCAACACCCTTTAAACACCCTAGCAACCACCCAAATCATACTACCAAAGTCCTAGCAATGCCTTAACAAACACCAACACTCTATAAATGGCCTAACAACCTATTACCAGCATATTACATATTACCAAACATATTACCAAACCCTCATATTACCACATATTACCAAACCCTTAGCAATGCCTTAACAACCACCAACACCCTATAAATGGCATAGCAACCACTCAAAACATACTACCAAACCCCTAGCAATGCCCTAACAACCACCAACACCCTATAAATGCTCTAACAACCACCCAACACATACTACCAAACCCCTAGCAATGCCTTAACAACCACAAACACCCTATAAATGGCATAGCAACCACTCAAAACATACTACCAAACCCCTAGCAATGCCCTAACAACCACCAACACCCTATAAATGGCATAGCAACCACTCAAAACATACTACCAAACCCCTAGCAATGCCTTAACAACCACCAGCACCATAATATGCCATAATGATATCCAACGTCGCAGAAATACGCTAGCAACCACCAACACCCTAGCAATGACCTAGAAATTACCCTGAAACCTTAGAAACCACCAAGAACACACTGTGAAACCTCTAACAGTGCCCTAACAACTACTGCTACCTTAGAAATGCCACAGCAACCATTCAAAATACACCACCAAACCCCTAGCAAATAAAAATCCACCGATGAATGAGCTTTCTGAGCTCTTGTTTGTTGTTTGTGAGCATATCTAGACTAGCTCTATAGACCTTAAACCAGTCAAGACCAGCAAATCAGCTTAGTCAGGGTTATCAACATGCAAAATATCACATCTTCGCTAGGTAACTCATAAGCTGTGAGTTTATGAGTTGGTGTGTGTATGTTCTATAAAGGCCAAGCACTGCGTGACTCATCCCCGAATCAGATATTTTCACCCAGCTTCAGAACAGGAAGTGACCCGTGTCTGGTCACAGGAAACCAGCAGAAAGTTTCTGGGTCATCTGACCCTTTTATTAAGGTCCTTTAAAAGTTCTTTTTGACATTTTGGAAAATTGCAACTGGTTCACTTTAGCGTTTGTGTATACTTCGCAATACCCACATAAATGTCATATCGTAATTGCAGTTTTGTAATTCACAGCATATTGTTTGTCTTTTTCGTGTTGTTAACAAAAAACGACTCACCAGTGCGAGAAAATATTTGCACGTTTGCATCCGTGGTGAACTTACATCACTTGTGCACATAGGAGGGGCCTGGGGAGCTCCCATTTTCTGTTACTATGGAAACGCAACCCCTGCCCACCAACCAGGAGGTGGAACGGAGATTCCAAACTGCAAGCTGTCATTGCGTGTGCATATCTGTTTTGTTTGAGCGTACGTGTGCGTATGTACAGTATGTGTGCTGTTACTATCCAAATATAATGCAAGGAGACTGGTGCATGTAAAGCTGTCTGTTCTCATTTCTCTGCTGTCTCTCTTACTCCCGAGACACGCGCGCACACACAAACACGCGCGGTGGAACTCCTTTGGAAGCAGACGTTCTGAGGTGTTCTTCTGACTGACTGCTATTCTTAGAGTCTCTCTACTCACAAAGGCCCTGGCAGAGAGGAATACACACAGATGAAAAGGAAAAATGTGTTAGCATATGTGTGTGTGAGCGCGTGTAGGTGTTAAAAATGCAGGGCCGCTGCCACCAGTAGGTAGCTGCACTCAAAGAGAGCGTGTCTGCGTGTACGGTAAAAATTGAAAGAGGGAGCAGGTGAGAGGTAGATCAATAAAAAGCTAATCTGTGAAAACAGGATGGTGTAGAAGCAGGGGACCTCTCTCTCGCTTCTCTTTTTTTGTTGCGTCTTTCCCCACCCCCTTGCTTATCTGTCCATTTTTAGCTCCTGCTGTGTCTAAGACTGGCACGGTGACACGAGCATTAGCTGAGTCTTACTCTCTCATACAAGAGGGTGAAGTGGTGTAATGTCGCCAACAAAGGTCTCGCAAACATAAGGTGTCGTTTGTCTAGTCAGGGACAATAAATATGACAAATGTGATGGAGAAAATTTCATATGGCCATGGAAACCATGGCCCCGAAACATCTGTTCTGCAAAACGGGAAATTGTAATTGATGTCTAATATAAAATGTCATCTATCATATGTTCTATTTGTGGCTTGTCTCTTGGAGGTAAATCTTTTCCACACTGAAAGCACTGTTCACATTTACATTTTTTTTTTTTGACATTTTTGGACATTTTTTGCCTTTTAACAACATCATAACTTTAGTCAATTTTACTCTGGCTAACATCTCTCTCTCTCTCTCTCTCTCTCTCTCTCTCTCTATTTAATTTAGTCAACAAAATTAGAATATTACTTGAAAAAATACAAAACTGAATATTAAATCAATTCATATATTCACTTCAACATGTATCAATAAAACAACTTGGAAAACTACTGTTTTGAAAACGTGATCTCCTGAAATAAAAGTACAACTACAAAACTACAAATGTCTGGGACTGGTAAGATTTTGTAATGTTTTTGTAAAAATTCTCTTATGTTCACCAAGGTTGCATTTATTTGATAAAGAATACAGTAAAAACAGTAATATTATGCAATATTATTACCATTTTAAATACCTGTTTCCTATTTTAATATAGTTTAAAATGTAATTTATTCCTGTGATGAGAAAGTTGAATTTTTAACAGTCATTACTCCAGCCTTCAGTGTCACATGATCCTTCAGAAATCATCCTAATATGGTGATTTGCTGCTCAAGACTTATTGTTATTAATAGCAGTGTTAAAAATGCTTCAGTATTTTTGTGGAAACTATAATACACCTCTTTCAGGAATTTTGATGAATAGAAAGTTAAAAAGAACAGCGTTTTGAAACAGAAATGTTTTGTAACATTTTAAGTATATTTACTGTCACATTTCATCAATTGAATGCATCTCTGCTAAATAAAAGTATTAAATTCTGTTATATTAAAAAACTTTTGAACTGTACTGTATATTGTGTACACTATTGTAATACAATGTTGTGAAACTTAGTTCTGAAACCTTCATTAACCTTAATTAAAATAAACTTTTCATTTTGTTTATGATCATTAATGTTCATTAACATTGTGGTCAGTATTTTAGTTAAAGCCTGTTTTAGATACATGCAAAAGATTTTGCAGTGTCTGACGCCATCGCTTGAATTCACAGGCCCCAGAATAATTACAGTTGTAAGGCTGGACCCCTTATGTAAAACCATGTTTTTGGACCCCCCTCAAGACAATGTTTCCGATTATCCCCCATGTCAACAGACCTGGATTGACCAGTAAATCAATGGATAAAAAAAAGAAAGAGCGAAATGTGCCTGACCTGTTGCCCCCAATTAATAGCTATTTCTCGTATGCATGTTTTATGATAATTTCATTGTACGTTAGGGAGTACTTTGAAAATTAAAACACAGGTTCCTGCTGTTGGTTCACCTTAATTGCACTATTCAGATTTAGTTGGAAATGTTTTTCTTCACGTGAATCTGCATGAGACGTGGACAGAGGATCAATAAAACTTTCAAAAAATCAATCACTCAAAGGCCTCTAGCAAACAAAAAATACAAGTGCAATATAGTGAACAAAATAAATCAATCACAAGTACAGATCAATATATAGACTACGTTAAATTAACAAGTTTAAAAGTAGTCAGGTTGAAATAAACTGAGAGATAGTGAGTATGTTTTTGCAACAGTAAATGAAAGCAGTCTAAATTAGATTAGACGAACAAATCAGCTGAAAAGACACATTAGGGGTTTATATTTAATTCATAATGTTGACAGAGTTTTCATGAGGATAAGCGTTGGGACAACTCTAGCAGCCATCAAGGGAATCTGCCGCATGCTGTGTGATCAAAAGCAGGCCATACAAGCAAGATGCTCCAAAAATACACATGAACTGAAAGCGTTTTTGAGGAAGTGACTAAAATAACTTCTAACCACCCTGTCAGTCTGCAAGTCACTGCCAATGAAGGAGGCCTAATGTCATAAATTGTAAGAGTACTTCACTTACAAGTCTCTCAAAAGCCTGATTTGATGTCAGCCTTTAATTATCACATTTATGAGATTCATGGATCCCTCAGAGGTGCTAACGGTTATGTATTGTGATAGTTATGACAGTTACCGTTCTGCTGAGTGCCAGCTCGGCTTATCTGCAATGTATTTACTGAGCATAAACAGCTTCTTCACAATAAATCTGTGGAGCAGGCAGGTGGATATAAAGTTACAGATCATACTCACTACATCACAAGCTGCAGTCGTGTTTAATCAAGTGCTCATAAATAATACAAGCATGCTCCCTTGCCACACAACCCACACACAATTCAGTATTTTAATGCATCTAACCTCCTCTTTGGTGTCACCGTTTGATTGAATGATGTCTTTTTGATGCCTACTGATCCTGAGCTACTAAAACAAGATGATTCTGGGTTATTTGTCTGCTTCAGGGGATTCTGATGCTTCAGAACATGTTTAAGGCCCCTGATGGAAGAACCACTGACTTTTCGCATTGACTTAACTGGCCTTTTGGAAATCTGATCATACAAATTAAACCACGTTCCTGAGATTTTGAAATTGTGAAACTTTTCTCCATTTGAAAGACTGTTTAAGGTGTTTACATGATCCTGAGTGTTGTTGTAAATCCTTATAAATACTGTGCATATATTGTAAAATATACAAAAATACAAAAGTTTTGACAAAAAAATAATAATGAGAGAGAGGGTGAATGTAAGTGAAGGGGCTACTGAAAATCTGTCAAAAATATGTGTTGAGAAAACTCTATAGAAATTGTTTAAACGTGATTTCAGATCAAATTTAACAAATTATAGAGTGAGTTTGGAGTAGCCAGGGTTTCTCCTGAGGAGTAGACTGGATCTGTTCACATACAGTAGGCCTACGGTGTTGTCAGGCACGTGCACACATAGACATCAAAGGGGGCTTGAGCACCTGCCCTTTTTCTTCCTTGAGAAAAAGTGCCCTTTTTTTCTGGGTTTTTTTTTTTTTCAATAAATAAATTTATGTATATATGTATGCATGTGTGTGTTCTGTTTGTGCAGAGCTTTCCCTGTCAAACAAATAAAAAAATCTAAATATCAGGTCGGGTCGGGAAATGTTGCCTTTCACCCCTCCGCATCTTCGCAGCACAGCAGTGTAGCGCACATTGATCAGCACATCACATCACATCACAGACAGGCAGAGAGCCTCCTTCCCTTTCCAGTTGTGTTTGTCTTAGTTTAGAGGTGAGTGGTGGTGAACAAAAGAGGCTACCTGTGCCTCGAATTTACAGCTAATTATCCAAAAGACAAAAGGCAAATATAGTTAATTTGTCTTGCTAACATCCATGACTCACCATGTAAGCTAGCGAAAGTTTAGCTAAGGCAATAGGAAGTCTGGTAGGTTAGACCAGTGCGCGTTCTTTCACTGGATGATTCAGTGCATTTAGAATGATCACAAAATTCAAGATATGGGGGCAGAAATGTATTTAAATCATTTCATATAGTTAATCAGTATCACACGAAGACTTACGTTTTTTCCACCAAAAAGCAGCATGATTACAAATGTGATATTGATTTTATACAGCGGTTCAATAAACAAGAATTTAATATTAAGACACTTACGTTTTAGACACAATATTGACTGTTTTTGCTCTATTTCGATAAAAAATATAATTCCAATTTGCGTCTCTGAGCAGCAGGATGCTGTTTTGTTCCTGAATGAATCAACCGTTTAAATGATTCGGTTCAATCGCGATGACTCAGTAACAGTGACTTGCTGCCACCTACTGGCAGTTTTAATTTCACATTTAAAGTATCTTTTCTTTTTTTTTTTTTTTTTTTATAATTTCAAATATCAGTATTCAATGATTTATGTTTAAAATATCAAAAGAGTATTAATGCATTTGTAACTGCAGGTTAAATGCATTCATGTTCTGCACTAAACAGTAGTGTGTAAATACATCTAAATGCCACTTCTAATGCAGCTTCTGTGTTTTCTCTGCATTGTAAAGATTAATTTTGTCAATACTGATTTAATTTGCTTGGTAACAGCCCAAATGACTTATTATTCTAATTGACTGATTCAGTTTAAGAATCTGACTGAAAAGATGATGCACACTTTTAGAAAAAGGGCTTTATAAAGGTAAAAGTGCCCGTAAAAGGTAAAAATCAATTTAAACTTATTGGAAAAGATTAATTTCTATCACTGCTGTGAACTGATCACCACACAGAATATGCAGAATATCAAAAACTTTAGGAGTCAGCTGTCCATGGTTGTCCTTAAGATACCAGCACAACAACACACTCAGCAAAATATCGTCTAATTACCATTATTGATAAAATCCCAGAAAATATTGAGATATATTTTTTGTCAATATCGCACACCCCTAATATATTTAACGTATTGTTTAGAAAAATAATTAAAATAAATATGAGAAGTGCCCTTTTTTCCACTTAAGCCCCTGCCCCTCAAAATGTCTGTGCACATCCCTGGGTGTTGTTAAAGGCTCCTTCACACCAAGAACAAAATTATGACTGTATTAGCGTCCACACCAGCGTTATATTTATTTTAACAGTGCACACTTTAAATTTGGATGTATTTAGATTGGCTGTCAATGTTTAATCGTTCATCAGGCTGATAAAATCTCTCTGAAAGTGATTCCAATGATATCACTTCTCTGTATTGTTATTAGTTGTGGCGCAAACTCACAATTTTCTTAGAGTGAAATCAATTTTTAAAACTTTATCTTTAAAAACTATTGTTTTTGGTGTGACCAATCCTAGCAATGAGATAATTGAAACTAACTAAAATTGAAACTAACTAAATTTATAGAGTGAATTCGGAGTAGGATTACTCCTGAGGAGCGAGAAATGGAAAACTCGGGATGGAGTACTGGATCTGCTCACATACAGTAGGCTTATGGTGTTGTTAAAAACTCCTTCACACCAAGAACGAAATGATGTCTGTATTAGCGTCCACACCAGCATTATATTTATTTTAACAGTGCACACTTTAAATTCGGATGTATTTAGGTTGGCGGTCAATGTTTATTCGTTCATCAGGCTGATAAAATCTCTCTGAAAGTGATCCAAGGGAAAGTTAGTATGATTCCAAGGGCCCGACGAGGAACGGGGCCCCTAATGTGATGTCTCCCGAGGAACGCGATTTTTATCGAGGGGGATACCCCCCTGGAATGCGGGGGCCCGAGTCAATATGCTGTTCAGGGGGCCCAGAAACCATAGCGGTGCCCCTGCCAATGAAATCACTTCTCTTTATTGCTATTAGTTGTGGCGTGAACTCACGATTTTATTGAGTGAAATCAATTTTTAAAACTTTATCGTTAAAGTTAATGTTTTTGGCATGACCAGTCCTACCAATGAGATAATTGGAACTAACTAAATAGCAATAATGCTTATGTTTACGTGTTTTGAACGTTGTCAGGGGCCCTAAGGGCACCCGTAGTCTGCTTCTATTCTGGGTTTAGGGTCCGAGCGGGACTCAAGGGCTCTCTTGATGGGCCATTTAACAGCAGCCAAGTGAACACAAGAAGCTGATGATGAATGGAGGAGCGGGCACACCTCCTCAACCCCATTGTCCCAACGTAAAACTCCACTTAGGCACCCGGCGGTAATCAATTTAGCCGCAGATGCGCGAGAATAAAAGATGAATGCGATCTGTAATACGCAACACCTGCTCCGCCGCCGGATCGGTAACGGCTCTCCAAACAAAGGCTCGAGCTGGAATTAAAGTGCTTAATTAAAAGGCCACTGATCAGTGTGCTATTTATAGGCGCGCGGCGGGGAGACTCTCCTGGGTTATTTCGGTGTTAGCGAGTCGAAAGGAAAACATCGCATAAACAGGAGCGTCATACATGGAGGCTGCCCTACTGCTCGCCGTTTTTCCGTTTAACACGAGCCCTGTCAGAGCCGCGCTGCTGTCCTGTCTTATCTTTTTTGAGGACTGGGAGACGTGCCTGGTTTCTCAATCTCGCGCTGACATTGCGCATGCGTGATCCGGCCGCGGCGCTGAGATGCAGCTGTGGGATGCGGAGAGGGGAGTCCCGACTCTGCGCGGTCGATGTTAACCTCTTTCTGGGGCCGAACAAACGCGACGGGTGGTCTGTTCCCTGGAGACCGCCTTGAGGAGGGAGGAGAGAGAGCGAGGGAGGCAGAGAAAAGAGGAGGCGCTCGTTACAACAGTCACCAACCTGTGGATGGTGGCGGCGCGTGCAGCGGATTAGATACAGTCTCCTCGCGCTGGGGTCAGTGTTAGCGAGCCCTTCTCGAGGCGCGACAGTTGCCGCCAGGACAAGTGACGGACATGCGCTGCTTGCGAAGAAGAGCTCTGGCTGTATGAATGGCCCCGCTATGGACGAAGTTCCGTTTCCCGGAGTCCGCACGCGGCGGAGGAAAAGTCGCTGCCTGGCCGGCGCGTGCGAGCGCGAGTTCGACTGCAAGGAGTTCGAGACTCTCTTCCAGAAGTACAACCTGAAGCTCGAGCAGACCGCGACGCTCAAAGCGCTGGCCATCCTCATCCTCGCCGCGTCCGCGCTGGCGCTCGTGGAGCTGCTCTCCGCCGGCTCGCGCTTCACCGTGTCCAAGGGCTCGCACCCGGTCCACTGCGTCATCTTCACCTCACTCTTCATCGTCACCAACGTCAAATATCTGCAGGTCACGCAGCTGCAGCAGATCGCGCGGCTCGCGCTGCTCTTCAGCTTCACGTTCGCGTTGCTCTGTTGCCCGTTTCCTCTCGTGCAGGGTCACGGGGCGCAGAGCGCGCAGGGGCCCGACGCACAGAGCACAACACCTGAGCAAGGTGTCTGGCAGCTGATGCTCGTTACCTTCGTCGCCTACTCCCTGCTCCCGGTCAGGACGCTCTTGGCGGTTTTGTTCGGCATCCTGGTGGCTGCGTCGCATTTCATCGTGACGGCAACATCGGTAACGACGCGTAAACCTCGCGTGTGGACACCGGTAAGTTGTGTCACTGGACGTTCCATCCCTAAAAAAAAATCCCTAAAAGCATTTATTGTATTTGGCGTGTCATATAGGGTGATGCGCTAGCGATTAGTGCGCTTGGTGGAGCATGAGGGCTGTGGACGCACGCACTGCACGTGCACACAGGTGGAGTGAAGAGCGCGCAAAGGCTACTTTGACTTCAGCACCACTGAGGATGGACAGCTCCCAGAGAAAGCAGTCAGTCAGAATCCTCTCAGAACTTCTTTTATGAAAAAATAAACCACAAAAATCAAACAGAAAGTCAATGAAACTATTTGTTAATGTTAATTCATATAAATATACTTAATGCTCATAGTTTAGCCAACATAAAATTAAAGAATTATCTGAATTGCGTGCATTTTAAATCACTTCCAACATTGATTTTAACAAAAAAAAAAAAAAAAAAAAAGTCAGAATTTTACTGAGAGATAACTACATGCTATTTTATTTTGTGTCCTCACACAGCAAATGACTCTGACACTCAATAGTGGAATAACCTTTAGTTTAAATGATTTATTTATTTATTAATTACATGCTTGGCCGATTGGGGATTTATGAAGATGTGTATATAATTTGTATTCAGAATAAATAGAGCTTCAGTGCTGAAGCTGCAAATTGTTTTCATTTGAAGTTTTCCTCTATATTCCTTTTCCCCTTAAAATAATTTTCTTCCAGTCAGTGTAATAGTGATACAATTAAGCACATTCACTGCACAAGAGTGCTGTTGTGCTAAATGTCAGCACAGCTTAGGCCATAAACACAAGGCTGCAGGTCAGCTGTGAGGGTGACATCACAGTGTTTTAAACAACTCAGTATGTTTCAGACAGAAATTGGTCAGGAACAGCATGTATGAGTATAGAGATTTACCTTTACCACAAAATAGTTAAAAATCCTTGGTAATACTTCTAAACATTTTAAATGTTGTTTTACATGTAACATTCAATGTACTGTCTGGGGTCTAACTTCTTCATGCAGACCTTTCAGACAGACCTGAAAAACCTCTTCTTTTAGTTTCCATCTAGGTCATCTTCATATAGCTCAAAAAATACCTCACATATATGCATCAGGCTGACACTTAAAAAGAAGGTTCACCCAAAAAAATTAAATTCTGTCATAATTTATCCATATGTCATTCCAAAACATTGACTTTTGTCTTCTGTGGAAGATAAAATATATTTTGGTAAATGTCTGTACAATGGAAGCCAATGGTAACCAAAACTATATGATTATCTACATTCTTCAAAATATCTTCTTCTGTGTTCTGCAGAACAAATAAAGTGGTACAGGTTTGGAGTGACATGAAAGTGAGTAAATGACAGAATTTCAATCTTTGACACTGTAGAGACCTTCTTCTACCAGCTGTTTATGTTTGCTATGTGTTTTTGGTCAAATTGATTCAAAACAGAAACAGCATTACTGAAATAGACATCAGTCACAGAGGGATAAAGCTCCACTAACATAAGTGAGTTTAGATTAGGTTAGAGAAACATAATTAAAGAAATTGGCATGAAAATAAGAGGCTAATTTCAATACTACTGTTATTGTTATACATACATTAGTGAGGTCTCTGAGACATTAAACAGAGTAAATCTAAACAGAACAAGAAAGTTCAAATGAAAGGAGTGAAGCTGTAAACAGAGCAAGATATTAATCATGCTATTAATATGGAAAGTATCTGTATGCATTGACCTTTCGTTTAATCTGTCAGACGGACAAAATTACACATTTCAGTTCAGCTCGTAACCTCCACGCCTCTGATTTACCAAACGCCGTGACAGTTTCACATGTCTCGCTACATCCTTGCTGGATGCTAAATGATGTTTGTGACAAATGCTCACACAGGAATTGCAGCTTCCGTCATCAAAAACCAAACCTGTGAGAACAGGGACTGGATTCGGTGACGTACTAAGCCTTGATTTCATTGAAAAGCCCGTCAGAGTGCCTAAAATCCAATCAAAATGCTCCAAAGACCTTAAGCAAAGAGGATCGACATAAACTCATTAAAAACACCTGATCTAAAAATATCAGCGTGCCACTTCACATTAAAATAGTAGCACAGCACACAGCATATACAGTATTTCATTATTGCTCTCCAAACTTCAAGAACACTTCACGTCTATACCCAAGTGTCACCGTTCACATGCTGAGTTAATGAGGTTTTTTTTTTTCACAACCTCTCACTCTCAACTTTATGCACATCGTGTATTAAAATACAGGACGGTCAGCCGTCTATAAGCCAATCACATGACTTTAAAGCCTTGATCAATGATTACCAATCAATAACTAATACCAATTACCAAACTGGCTACTCTAGAAGATTGTTTCCACCACTGGATAAAAATAAATAAAGAAATAAAAAAGGTTATTGTGACTTTTTAGCTCACAGTTCTGACTTTTTGCGCAATTCTGAGCAGAATTTTGAGATATAAACTCAGAATTGAAAGATATAAACACAGAATTGTAAGATATATACAGAATTGTGAAATATAAACTCTGAATTTTGAGAAATAAACTCAGAATTGCAAGATATAAACAAGAATTGTGAGATATAAACAGAATTGTGAGATATAAACTCAGAATTGTGAGATATAAACTCAGAATTGTGAGATATAAACAGAATTGTGAGATATAAACTCAGAATTGTGAGATATAAACAGAATTGTGAGATATAAACTCAGAATTGCAAGATATAAATGCAGAATTGTGAAATAAAAACAGAATTGTGAGATATAAACTCAGAATTGCAAGATATAAATACAGAAGTGTGAAATATCAACTCAAAATTGTGAGCTATAAACTCAGAATTGTGAGATATAAACTCAGAACTGAAAGATATAGTCTCAGAACTGTAAGATAAAAACACACAATTCAATTCTGAGAATAGAAGTCTGAATTGTGAGATATAAACTTGCAATTATGAGAAAGAAGTCAGAATTGTGAGATATAAACTCAAAATTATGAGATATAAACTCAGAATTGCAAGATATAAACAGAACAGCGAGATATAGTCTCAGAACGGTAAGATATAAATACACAATTCTGAGAATAGAAGTCTGAATTGTGAGATATAAACTTGCAATTATGAGAAAGAAGTCAGAATTGTGAGATAAAAAGTCACCATTACCTTTTTTTATTTTTTATTCTGTGGCAGAAACAACAACAACAAAACTGACTTGCAAAATAAACTCAGAATTCTGAGGAAAAAAAAATTGTGAGAAAGTTGAAATTCTGTGTTTATACAGTATCTTGAAATTCTGACTTATATAACTCACAATTATGAGAGAAAGTCAAAATTGCAAATTTAATTTCTCAAAATTTTTTTCTCAGAATTGCAAGATATAACTGAAGAATTGCAAGATATAAATTTGCAATTTTGAGAAGAATTTTGAATAATTTTTGAATTTTGAGATATAAACTGGCAATTGCTAGAAACAAGTCAGAATTATGAGATAAAAAGTCGCTATTACGTTATTTATTTAGTTATTTATTTAAAAAAAAGCAATTGCGAGATGTAAGCTCAGAATTCTGAGGGAAAAAAAGAGAAAGAAACTTTGAATTCTGAGTTTACATTTCTCATAATTCATATTAGTTTATTTTTTTCTCAGAATTGCGAAAAAAAAAAAAAATCTGAATTGTGAGGTATAAACTCAGAATTGTGAGAAAAAAGTCTGAATTGTGAGATAAATATCACAATTACCTTTTTTATTTGTTCATTCCGTGGCGGAAACAGGCATCCATAGGCCACATTGTTTATTAGCCTTGTTACCTAATTTGTAAGCCTCATAACCTTGCTAGCGAATTTGTTATTATGTCACTGCTTTGTGCAATTCAGCAAATGACCTTCACTTTCATTTACAAAGGGCCTGTTAAAAGAATGCACAGACCAATTGAAGGGATTCTGGGTAATCTAATTTTCTGTTGCTTTATGAATGAGCAGTACAAAGCCCTTAATAGGCGTCTGTTTGAAGTGACGTGTCTCAAAAGCCAGGCAATTGCTGATTCTTTCGGTCACAGGAGCTAAGCCGTAGAGATTCTCAGGCTATCTAGCGTAGGGGGGGTTTGTGTCCGTCTCCACGCTCGAGTTTATCATCTCCGGATGGATTGAAAAAAATGAACCCGCTGCCCCCGTTCTCGGCATCTGTTTCCGTCTCTCCTTCAAGCTAGTTTCGCTCTTTGCCCCCGTTTTTCACTCTCGTTCACACACACACACACACGCACAGTTACCAGTACGCCACTCCTAATCACTGAAAGTTCGTATTCAGTCGCCGAATGTTGTTTAAATGTCAGAATCCTTCAGCATGGTCTGATAAACAGAGATGGTCACACAAACCCTGTTATTTTTCTCTCTCTATGTGTTCGTAGCTGGTAGCAAATGCAATGTTGCTGGTCGGCGTGAATCTGTCAGGTGTGTTTGTGCGAGTCCTTACTGAGCGCGCCCAGAGGAAGGCCTTCCTACAGGCCAGAAACTGCATCCAACAGCGCCTGCAACTAGAGGACGAGAACGAGAAACAGGTCAGACTTTCACGACATGTGTGTTGGCATACACGCAAACCAACAGCTGCATGTTTTCGATGAAATGATCAGCTGCTTCATTTTCTTCCACAAGTTAAAGTTGCAATTTTGACAGGTAATTTACCTCGCAAGATTGCTTTCATTCCCCCCTGACTAGTTTAAAGTTCAAGCTTTCTCTGCAAACACATACTACCACATGCACACACAGATGCGTGAATGCTAAGACACAAAACAGTTTTGAGATCGGGTCTAAGGTCAGGTGCTTGACTTAGTTAGTATTCAGGTTGTATGCAACTTTAATGCCATTACAGCCCACCAAAAGCACCTCACAAGCTCCCGATGCTACTGAGCGTGAGTAAT